>JALPQI010000957.1:0-137878 GCA_025490895.1 Thaumatotibia leucotreta | reverse complement strand
TATTGACACGCTCTCGCAGGGAGCGATGCTTAAAACTTGAAAACGAAAGCGCAAAACAACGTGAGAACGAGCAACGCGAGAATGAGCAACGCGAGAACGAGCAACACAAGAACGAGCAACGCAAGAACGAGCAACGCAAGAACGAGCAACGCAAAAACGAGCAACGCAAGAATAAGCAACGCAAGAACGAGCAACGCAAGAACGAGCAACGCAAGAACGAGCAACGCAAGAACGAGCAACGCAAGAACGAGCAACGCAAGATCGAGCAACGCAAGAACGAGCAACGCAAGAACGAGCAATGCAAGAACGAGCAACGCAAGAACGAGCAACGCAAGAACGAGCAACGCAAGAACGAGCAACGCAAGAACGAGCAACGCAAGAACGAGCAACGCAAGAACGAGCAACGAAAGAACGAGCAACGTAAGAACGAGCAACGCAAGAACGAGCAACGAAAGAACGAGCAACGAAAGAACGAGCAACGTAAGAACGAGCAACGAAAGAACGAGCAACGCAAGAACGAGCAACGAAAGAACGAGCGTCGGCGTCGTGAGATCGAGCGACGGGAGAACAAGCAGCGGGAGTCACCAACGACGAGGCTAGACTCACACCAAGGGCGATCAAGGTATGATTCGGCAACATCTTTTTTCGAAGAATTAACTAAAATGTTGAAGAATAGACCCAGTGAACGTGAAAGTTTTGTTACCATTAACAACGTTATCCCTGAGTTCGATCCCTTACCTAAAGAGCAAACAATTAGCGCATGGGTAGATTAAGTAGTCGAATGCGCTGAGATTTGTGATTGGACCGATAAGCAAATAGAACTTAGTCGTGTTATTTACACAAAAGGTATAGATAAGTCATTCTAAATTATTATTAACCTAATACTAATAGAAACATTATAGGTACGATAGTGAACAATCAATAATTTACTTGAGAGAGTGCTTACATTGCAATCAACATTAAATGTAGTTAACTCGATCAGTGGTCAATAAAAGGTTAAATCCATTTTTTTTTGCATAAGGCTTGTTCACGAAATAAAGTAGCCATTGCTGTATATTTCTTTTTTTTGTATGAGACCATACCTTTGTATGGGTGTTATTACAAAGAAGGGCTCTTTGTCTATCTTCTCGGACGCTGTGGTTGATATTTATATCATTTTTTCCACACAACATCGTCGCGAACCATACCCGCCGGAGAAAGGTGCAAACCGCTTCCGGCAAGTACTAAGGAACTTATACTGCGAAAGCGTCAGCTGAGACGGAGATGGCAGCACACGAGATGCCCAGTAATGAAGCAGGAGCTTAACCGACGGGTGGAGGAGGTTAAGACAAGGCTTCACGAGAACTCTGCAGAGGAATGGAAGACCTACATAGCCAGCATAGGGGATCGTTTGCCCTCTATCCACAAACTGTGCAGGCAACTGGGAACAACCACCGAAGCAATCAGACCGATCAGAGACGCCCACTAGTCATACTTGCTAAGGCCATTTTTTGCCCGGATGCTGCACTTAATGATAAAAGCAAGCCGCTTTGCACAGTGATAGTAGGGTTCAAACTGAGCGATTTGACCCGCAGCAGCGGCAGTTTCACCCCTTAGGAACAGAGATGGCGCCACTTCTTTAAAAAATATTTCAAAAAACATATAAGCTAAACCAATGAACCGATTTAAATGTTTAATATCTCAAATGAAAGCTGATTATAAACATTACTTAAAAAAAAATACAGAAAAAACATATATTTAATATTTCCGACAAAAACCGGCATCTCAAGCTTTTTTTCTTAGTCAACTAGTAGTTTTTACCTGATTTCATAAAAAAAATGTATGCAACAACTTTATGTTTAACAAATGGTTTTAGTGCTCGGTTAATACCAAATTATATAAAAAAACTGCACACCAATACCTTCAACGGTTCAAGACATATTTGAGTTTGAATATGCGCGGTAAACGCGCTGCGGTACGAAAACCAAATTTGTCCACCTTCGTTGTCAGTCAATGGAGGACTTCGTTCAGGGACCAAATCTGATTTGGCCGAGAAATTGGAAGCGTTAGCAGAGCCTGGGCATATGCCTTCTCAGATCGATGGCCTAATATTTGATGGAGCAGCACTTGTGCAAATGAACCAACCCAAAAACGCAACTACCTTCACAGAATACTTTGCACATGGCAAAGCCGAAAATTCAACACCTCATACAACAACTGAAATGTAAAAGGATTGACTTTGTGTGGGACCTGTACTATTCAAATAGCCTTAAAAAGCAGGAAAGAGAAGAAAGAGGAATAGGAGTTCGACGCCAAGTTTCACCCCATAGTCTTTTGCCACGTAACTGGTCAGATTTTTTGAGAAATGATCAAAATAAATCAGAACTGTTCGATTTTCTTGGCAGGGAAGCTCTACCCAACTTATCTGATACTACAGTGGTGACAAATTTGGTACACCAGATAACTGCTTCAAACGATTCTTGTACTGATATTTATCAAAAGACAATACCTTTGCACATGGAAGAAGCTGATGGTCGAATTGTTTGGCATGCGAAAGACATGGTTGTGCATGGAGCAAGTCGCATTGTAGTTCGGTCTTCTGACACGGATGTATTGGTGTTGTCAATATCATATTTCAAGGTATTACAAGATGAAGGCCTTCAAGAATTATGGTTATTAACTGGAACAGCTAAAAAACTCCGATACGTGGCCGTGCACAGCATAGCTAATACACTCGATCCGGAAAAATCGAATGCACTTCCAGGCTTTCATGCTTTTACAGGGTGTGACACAACATCCTATTTTAATGCAAAAGGTAAAAAATCTGGCCTCAAAACATGGATGTCGCACCCTGAATTAACTACAGCTTTTGCATTTATTTCTAGCCCTCTTGAAGCTCTCACTGAAGAAGTAATGGCACATCTGGAAATGTGTGTACCTACATATTTTAATTTTAATAATAGGTAAAAGGAACCTTAGGTTTATATTATTGTTTTGCTATAGTTACAAATTGTTTCCAGATTTACGTGCCGCTTATATGATAGCCAGACGGAACACATAGGCATTAATGAAGTTCGCAAAGATTTGTTTGCTTCAAAACACAAACTTGTGACAAGCCTGCCACCTACATCAGCTGCTCTCTATAAACATGCATTACGAGCAGCTTACCAAGCGGGCCACATATAGGGAAACGCTCTAAATCCAGAAGTTTCCATACCATGTCCATCTTCTTGGGGATGGACTAAGGAAAAAGAGAGTTGGACTCCAGAATGGTCGGCAGTTACTGCGATTTGGTCCCAATTAAGTCTCTTGGATCATTGTGGCTGCAAATCTGGCTTGATGACCAATGAGTACTTCAAAACAAATTTTCTTTTTCAGTTATACATCTACTACCGCTGAACCAGAAGAAGATTTTTAAATTAAAAAAATGTGGACTATATTATTCTCTGTTCTTCAGCTTTGGAATAAATGCTTTTTGTTACTTTTCGTTTTGTTATATTTTTTGTCATTCAGCACCAGAAAAAACTTTATACAGTTTTGTTGATTATTTATTAAAATAGCTTGACTGGTGGGAAGTGGCTAATAATAGGACCGAATGGAGAAGGAGAGTGAAGACCTTTGCCCAGCAGTGGGATGTCCTATCTACACTCCTAGTCCCTCGGGCGAGAGCCGAAGGCGGGGACGAGGGCAGGGAGGAAAACGCCCGCCTCCCTCTGCCCCGCCTTCGGCTCTCGCGCGAGACATTGTAGAGTGTAGATAGAACATTATACTTAAAAATGCAGGCTTTATTTAAAAATATTGAGCGGTTTCTTTCCACATTTTACATTACAATCTATTTTTTTTTGTAAGATCCTGCATAAGTAATTATTTTACCTAAATATTTCTTGAAGAATCCAAGGCATCGGTGTCGGTTTTTTTTATAATAAGACTTGTCATTTATTCAATAATATACACAATTACGAGTACACATGCATGAAATTATTCATGTTCAATACATTGTTTTTTTTTTAACAAGTAAAAACGAAAAATCGAGTAAAAAAAAACCTTACAATACCGTTTTTGTCGAAAGTATTAAGTTTATATTTTTTATTATTTTTGTATAAGTAATGTTCATAACCAGCTTTTATTTGAGATATTAAACATTGAAATCGATTGAATGGCTTAGCTTGTAGATTTTTTTAAATATATTTTGAAGAAATTTACACTCACATTCAAACTTTCATATTTTGTGAAGTATGAGAGGTATCGATGTCGGTTTTTTTTAATAATTCTTGTTATTTATTCAGTAATATACACAAGCATAAAAATATTCATGTTCCATATTTTTTTTTTAATCAAGTAAAAACTGTCAATCGGGTAAAAAAAAAACTTAAGATGCCGTTTTTTCTCAAAAGTATTTGATATATATTTTTTGATTATTTTTTTTTAAGTAACGTGTAAAATGAGCTTTCATTTGAAATATTAAACATTTAAATCGGTTCATTTGTTTAGCTTGTATAATTTTTTTAAATATTTTTCAAAGAAGTGGCGCCATCTCTGTTCCTAAGGGGTTAAACTGCCGCTGCTGCGGGTCAAATCGCTCAGTTTGGTCCCTACTATCACTGCGCAAAGCGGCTTGCTTTTATCATAAAGTGCACGATTTTGTTCTTAGCAAGTATGACTACACGGCCAGCTGAGGTATAAGGCCGAGGAGAGAGCAGAACTGTTCGCTGAGTGTCTGGAGCAACAGTTCAGGCCGAATCCTTCCCTCGACGAGGCCCACACACGAGAGGTGGTGCAGAGAGTCGAGAGGTACTTCCAGCAGCAGCCGGACGCAGAAGAAGACCCAGTCTACTTCACACCCGGCCAAGTCAGGAGGACACTTAGAGGTTGTAACCCAAAGAAGGCCCCGGGCGCCGATTCGATCCCAAACGCGGCGCTACGTCACCTTCCGCAGCGCACAATAGCGGCGGTGACGCGCTTGTTTAACGGGATCATGCGCTCGGGACATTTCCCGTCTAAGTGGAAACTTGGCCGGGTAATCATAATCATGCTTCCCAAGCCGGGGAAGGACAGGAGTAGACCGGACAGTTACCGGCCGATCACGCTGCTGAGTACCCTCTCCAAGGTCTTTGAGAGATTGCTTCTAGGAAAGCTCCTCCCACACATCGAGCCAAGACCAGAGCAGTTCGGCTTCAGGACGGAGCATTCCACAACTCTGCAGCTCACCAGAGTCCTTGCGTTCATGGCAGAGAGGATGAACGTCGAGGAATATGTTGTTGCCGTATTACTCGACATGGAGAAGGCATTCGACAGAGTCTGGCACGAGGGCCTGCTAGACAAGTTGTCGACATCTTCGGCCCCACGTCGAGTAATACATGTTATAAGGGATTTCCTACGTGACCGGCGCTTGGTGGTAGTAATCGAAGACGCCACATCTTCAGAACGCCCGATCAGAGCGGGCGTTTCTTCAAGGGAGCTGCCTGTCCCCAGCCTGCTATGCCCGCTACACGGACGACATACCGGTGGCCAACGGCGTCAAGCTGGGACTCTTTGCGGACGACGCTGCGTTCTACGCAGCATCAATCACCCCAGCGCACGCAGCACTCAAGATGCAAAGACAGCTTGACGCCCTACCGGACTGGCTGGCCAAGTGGCGACTGGCCGTGAACGTGGGCAAAACGCAGGCTCTTCTGACAGGAGCCAAGAAACCGCCGCCACCGCTACGATTCTTCAACGAGGAAGCTTGGCAGCATACAGTAAAATACCTAGGGGTCACTATTGACAGGGGCCTCTCCATGAAGCAGCACTCGGAGGAAGTGGTGAGGCGTACGAAAACCGCGCGCACACTACTGCGTCCAGTGCTTGTCAGCAACCTTCCGCTCCGTACAAAGCTTGGGGTCTACAAAACGTACGTTAAGTCCAGGCTGACGTACGCGGCTCCCGCCTGGTATGCCAGGACGGCGGAGACCACCAGGCGGCGACTGAGAGCGCTGAGGCTAGAGAGGAACTGAGGCCAGATAGTGATACGCGGCCTGTAACCCTGTTTCTCGCCGAGATTTGTATAGTGCTTTTCTCACACTTGCCATGAAATAAAACGAACTGATTTCGCCGAATCGTACTATTTCATTTGTAAATATACCAATAGTACAGTATCGTAAAACATAAAAAAAAAACATTCGCGCCTAACTTTTTTTTTTCTGTTTGAGGTATTCTTTTACCTGGTGGTATAGACATTAGTTCTAAGGTTATTTTTTTTTCTGTGGCTGAATGTCAAGACCTGGTGTCACAATTTTACGTTTCAAAACAAAAGGCAGTCTGTTTGCAGTCCTAGGTGTGAAATAAATACATGAAATCTCTTTACATATCATTTTAGCACATGACACCGGATACATAGTATTTCCGGGTTTAATTTAAAGTAAGTAACATTGTTGGATCAGATATTTGAGAGGCCACTTACTTGAATCCAGTAGCGCTTTCGGCCACGTGGCTGCCGGGGACAATTTAACTTGATTGGGGCCGCCCAGGCTGATTACCAAACATTTCACTCATAGGCCTTGGGTCGAAGGAAGGCCAGGCAGTGTTCAGAAGAATAATTGCAGCGACGGTTTTCACTATATGAAATTTTATACACGAGCGCGGCGTAGGGCATGCGTTTCGAGTCGCAACGGCCATAGAAGAGATTATCACCCAGAGGGCGCTGTAGTGCCTTGGAAAGGTCTTGGAATTCGATCGTAAAGTTGCCAACTCAAAAACTGACATGAAAAATAAAAATAAATCTCTCCAAATCGTGTTGTCTTGTATGTGAAATGAAAATACCTATTTACTCACTATAAAAAAAATAAAGCTATCTGTTCCTCGTCGTAACATGCCGCTCACCTTAAAAGCACGTAGTGTCTTTTAAAGAACATTTAACTGAAAATGTAGAAAAGTTTAACAAAAAAAAAGAACATATCTATACCTAAACTTAAGTGCTAATATTAAGGTCGTAACGATTTTAAAAATCATTCTAAGGGTAAGGGGAAGACCTTGACTACAGGTCGTTTATAAATTGTGTCCCCAGTCCCCACTCTTTAATGTAACAACGCGTATTATGTTGTCCGAACCAGGATGGACAGCGTGAAGTCTTGGAACCAGTGGATACAATGCTTACTCCAATCGAATGGGCCTCTCCGATCGTCATAGCAATTAAAGCAAATGGAAACATCCGCATTTGTGCAGATTTCAAAGTCACTATCAAACAGTATGTCCAAATAGATGATTATCCACTTCCAAGCCAAGGTTTGAAGAAATAACATCAAAATTTTCCGGAGGACAACTTTATCGACCTAAAAGATGCATACCTACAATTGTTAATTCATCCAGAATCACGAAAATACCTAACAATATGAACACACAAGGGTTATTTCCGATACAACCGTTTACCATTCGGGATCTCCTTTGCGCCTTCTGTTTTCCAGCTGTTTTGCACCAGATCCTCAGCGGAATAGATGGCGTCGTATGTTATCTCGACGACATTCTTATAACAGCAAATAATTTATAAGAACACTTAGCACGTGTGAAAACTGTACTACAGAAGTTACAAGACGCCGGAGTAAAGAGCCAAGTAAACAAATGCGCTTGGCTACAGAAAAGTGTAACATTTCTCGGACACAAAATAGACACCAAAGGTCGACATCCCACTGAAGAAAGAATCGACGCAATTAAGAAAATGCCTCTTCCGGTAAATACGACTGAACTTTCTGGGCTCGTTAACGTACGAGTACTATGGGCATTTTATAGATAGCCACCATATGAGATGCGCCCCTTTGTATAGACATCTAAAAAAGAACCAACGCTGGAACTGGACAGAAGAAGACACAAGGATAATAAACGAACTGAAAAACATTCCGACTTCATCTGACACACTTGTACACTACGATGAAAAAAAACCTATATTCGTCAGCAGTGACGCATCAGAAAAAGGAGTTGGGGCGGTTTTGTTCCATAAAATCAATGAAACAATAAAAGAATCAAAAGTTATACCTATTATAGACGAAATATTTTGAATAGTAACGAACAGTGAGGTGAACACGGCCAACCATCGGCCCCAGCGGCGCCCATCAACAGTGTGGTGATCACGGCCAACCATCGGCCCCAGCGGCGCCCATCAACAGTGTGGTGATCACGGCCAACCATCGGCCCCAGCGGCGCCCATCAACAGTGTGGTGATCACGGCCAACCATCGGCCCCAGCGGCGCCCATCAACAGTGTGGTGATCACGGCCAACCATCGGCCCCAGCGGCGCCCATCAACAGTATTATTCTATAAATCAAACGTTAACCTTGAATAAATGCTGTAATATTTTGCGTCAGAATTTGACAATTCACCAGAAAAAAATGTTATATGTATTTTCTAATTCGGCAATCTCACACAACACGGTCCATGTCATTTTGGGGTTAGTAATTTTTTTGTATAGCTGGCTAGTAATTTTATGGTAAAAATGATGCTCTGACATGATATTAGTGGTAATTTACTACGTGAATTAATACGTACTTTATATATTTTCCCACAAAATATATTCGATTCTTACATATCACAGAAAAAAATGTTAAAATAAGAATTACCCTTGAATGCTTTTTAACATTTCCAGTATTTTTTATCATAACAACAATTTGTTAAAATTATTTCATTTAATAATTTTTTAGGTACAGGTTATTTTGTCAAGTCTGTTCTTATTTTTTGATTGCCAGGCTAAAGGTGTGGTAATATTAAAACACATTGTGGTAGCATTGTAATCAAAAAGAAATTGTATGGCGAGTTACGTCGAAAAACTTATTTCGAAAAAAAGGTTGATTATCTCTGAAACCAATCCAAATCCAGAAAATGTTACATAACATTAAAGACTCTAAATATGGTCAGGAATTCAGCATTAAAATCTTTTGGAATGCTCGCGAGCATCCTGTATGTGCCATACCTACTTAAACAAATGTGTGTATTTCTTTATTGTCCAGTCGAAGGGTTACCTATCATAAAGTCGAAAATTGTAATGTCGAATATTAGTATCCCGAAAACGTTTCCCATTTTATTAATTGGCCTAAATTTTGTTTGCCCGAAAGTACGTTTCCCTGTTTATTATTTACCCCCTTTCTCAATTAGCAGCAATTTTATTTCGCTTATGATTCGAATCAACACTCGCAAAAATTCCGAAGTATCATTTGCCAACTACTTTTTTTGGCATAAAGTATTTTGACCGAAGTATTATTTCCCCCCCTATCAAACAATCGAATTCATTATTTCGAATAAACACTTGTTAAAATCCCGAAGTATTATTTGCCAACTACTTTTTGTGGCGTCAAGTATTCAGACCGAGATATTAATTTTCCCCTTATATCAAAAGACTAAGACTCCAAAAGCAAAAAAAAGCAAAGCTCCCGCCTTAGTCTTCTAACCTAACCTATCCGACTCGGATCTGCCCCGGGAGGGGGTCTATATCGGGTGGCATAATGTTTTTATTCCGAAAAATTTGTCGCATAATAACTTTACGCCGAAAAATGAATGGCATAAACATTGTTGCGCATATTTTTGTTATGCCGAAATTGTTAATCCTAACTTGGTTGTTCCTAAATATTGTTTGTCCTAATGATTTTCGTGTCTTATGTATATGTATCGAAAAATTATTGTGCATAATGGTGATGTTCCTACTATTAAATGTACTAAAAGTGATTACCTACCTTTAACTAACTTTAAAAATATTTTTTTATTCCTTATACTTAACTATTACTAAATAATTCGCCCTGTTGTCCAAAGAATTTAAGTGAGTAATTTTGACCTGGGAATCGGTCGACGAAGCCCCGCTGCGCGGGGCTTCTATTTCCGCTCTAAGGGATAAAAGGTACCTAACGAACCTATCCAGGTTAAGGTAGGGGAGGTTCAGATTATTTCTTTTTTAATGCGGGGGGCTTCGCCCCCCGAGCCCCCCTGGTGGGGGGCTTCGCCCCCCCGTCCCCCCTTTTTTTGGTTTAGTAAGTATGAGGATGTGTAAACAATTGATTACAAATACTTAAGTATTTAAAGACTACGCCATTCACTCCGCCCTAGCTTCGAAACCTAACCAATCCACGTCGGTTTTACCCTGGTTTACTTGAGCATTTTTTTTAACCAATCACCCTGTTGTTGAAATGTTTTGCATGTTGTTATTAAAATGTCTTTTTAAATGAAATTTCGGACATGATAAAAGTAGGCGCAGTGAAAATTGACAGTTCGAGTAGTAGGGAAAACAATATTTATTACAATGAACATTAGGATTAAAAATGATATTTCAATTACACGTAGCATCGACATAGCATCGATGGTAACCTATTGAAGATTCGAAAATCCCTTATCCGATTTTCACTTGTCCGGCAACCGTTCTTCTGGTTATCGAAATTCGGGAAAATGTTGATGTGGGATAGAAAACGAGGACCATTTAAAAAAATATGGTAAACAATGTACATGGATTATAAAAATTCGAGGAACCGTTTTCGGACAAGTGAAAATCGGACAAAGGATTTTCGAAAGTTCAATAGGTTACCCCAGTCGAAGACAAAATAAGGGGTATACAAAAACATTCAAAAATATGTCCCAGTGCACTCTAATTCTGTGTAATAAGAACGTCGTAAAATGTTTATGAACGGATTCTTTCGATACGTATTTTTACACTTGACTGTCCATCTTCTTGCTTTCTTATCTCATGACACATTGATCCCAAAGGAAACATGTGTACATCTTTTTTGTAGAGAATTTTATGTCGATTACTTATGTTCTACAACGTTTTTTACTACAAGCCACGGTTTAAGAGTTATTAACGAAAAATTAAAAATACTGACCTTTCCACCCCCCTCCCCCCGTTAGCTCCACCCCTAACTACCAGCACTTTTAGTACGTGGTTTAAACCCACCCCTACAACTATACCAAAATTCGCTTATATACGAGTTTTTTCCCCCGACAGGCAGCTTTTGGTCTTCGTTAGGTGGGCTACTGAGAGCAACCGGAAATAATATGCCTGAGTGACTCACCGGGACGGCGGCTTGCCCGACAAATGTCGACCGTACCGTCCTTCAGGATATATTTCCGGTAGTTATTCGTCATGACAACCTCGTCAGCAATTGCAAAAAAAAGTCAAAGTCAAAAGTATTTATTTGCTCAGAATACAGTTATTCAGTTGTTTTGTTACAATAATGTTGCCCAGTGTATTCAGCCTGCATGCAGACGTACAAACTAGTTATTTATGTGGCTGGCGCATAATAAGAGGCATTAAACATGAGTGTGGTTTTATGAAACGAGCCGTAGGCGAGTTTCATAATAAGATCACACGAGTGTTTAATGCCTAATTATGTACAGTCACATACATAACTTTATCTACATCCATATCATTAGTTTAGAATGACAATTTACCTTTATTTTCATTGATATCCACTAAGTAATTACCTCTAAATATAAAAATTCAAATCAGTTGAAATCACTCAATTTGAGTAAGGATGTCCTACAATAAATATTTATTGAAAAAAAAAACAACAAAAAGAAGTTGACTTCATAATGTTAAAATTAATATCATGACGACGATACTTTAATGTCAACATTATGATGCACTGTACTCTGCCTGTACTTCAATGTTAACATTATGATACAGCCACAGACACCGGTCTCTTAATATAGGTCATTACATTACCGCTTCTGAATACATAACAGGGAAATTATGATATTCCTGTAGATAAATAACTTTATCTACAGGATTATGATATTCCTGTAGATAAATAACTTTATCTACTTATGTATTCAGAAGCGGTAATGTAATGACCTATATTAAGAGACCGGTGTCTGTGGCTGTATCATAATGTTAACATTGAAGTACAGGCAGAGTACAGTGCATCATAATGTTGACATTAAAGTATCGTCGTCATGATATTAATTTTAACATTATGAACAACAAAAAGTTGTTTTTTTTCAATAAATATTTATTGTATGATAGTGATGTGCCGTTCCCGGGAATATTCCCCAGGCGGGAATAAACCCGGGAATATGCCCGGGAATATTCCCTCACATAGGGAACATTGAGGAATTTTGAAAGTGTGTAGATTTACAAATTGTATGATCGAAGATTACATTAAAGCGTTATGCATTGAAATATTTACTGAGACATTAAGCACTGAAACTCGACTATGAAAGTAAATTCCCAATGTTCCTGGGTTTATTCCCAATGTTCCCTGGGTTTATTCCCATTATTCCCGAAGTTTATTCCCAATGTTCCCGGGAATATTTCCATGGTTGCTAGTAAAATAAAAAAAGACAAGCTAAGAATAACTAGGTTCACCATGTGCTGATGCCGATGATTTACTTAAGGCACTGATGGAATCATTTTTTTTCGGTCTTTAAAACACACTGAACATAAGGTGTTTTGGGGCATTTACCTAAATGACAGGCGCATTTTGTTGCATTTTTGAATAAATAGACAAAATAACAGTACTTGCAACAATACGTCACTTTATTGTTCACCGTATAAGGAGTGGTGAAATGTTCAAACACTTTACTTTTAGGCCTCATGACTCAAGCACTTCTAATCACGTATTAATAGCACTAGATACGGTAGAAGACTGGACGAAAGCACCACGCGCGGTTTAACCCTTTACCTACGGGGCCATAATATTTGCCATTAAATTGTTTGACTTGACACCATTACATAAGTATGACTTTAATTTGACAGTGGTGGCAACTCTTGTTGACACCCGTAGGTAAAGGGTTAACCTTTTAGAGGAAGTGAGATAACCTATATATTGAAAGAAAGCGATAGAAATATAATATCCGCAAAACACAAAATGCATAGCCAAAAGAAGCCACGACTTTGTGATCCAAACAAATGCTCAATCTAAGTACACCTATGTAACACATTTATTATGTATATCTACGAGTAGTAAGTGAAAAAAACGAGGTTTTTTGTGACAGTCATTTTACCTCATAATTAACGAATTTAATTTATTTTTTGATTGCCTAATCTGTATTGCAATATTCCCCAATTTTGGGAACATTCCCGGGAACAAGGAAATATCCCGGGATTATTCCCAATGGGAATATTCCCATTCCCGGGAATATTCCCGCGGCAATATTCCACCCGCTAATTAGCTCATCTAGATTTAATGCACGTATTTAATTTATATATATATATATATATTTAAGTTTACGTTCCAGTGTTTGTTATATATCCATCCTGTATCCATCGCATCATCTTTCAATTGTATCAATCTTCCTCTGGTAATGCCTCACAGTCCTCACGATACAGGCTTGACCTAGTCTGAGGGCTACTGTTGCTCTGAAATCTACTTACTGTATTCTATAATTTCATCTTTGACCGGTCGGTTCGACTGACAAGTGCTATTAGTTAAGTCTCTGTCGAAAAAAATTAATATTTCAAATCAATATAGTGATAAACATTTCAAAAATACGATTTATGTGTGTTACAGTGTTTGTGCCCCAGTTTATACAAAATTAAAAGTAAAATAGGCGATTATATTATATAGTTGTGACGCGCAGTGCCTCAAAGACTATTCACACGCAGACTGTGCGCTCTATAGTGTATGTGTTTATGCCTCAGTGAGATAGTAACTCTGAAAATTGAATAAAAATGAAATGTGTGCAGTGTGCGTGCGCGCTTAAGTCGAGAAGACCCGTAATCGTTTGCTCCGCAATTTAAAAATCAAAAAGTGCATCAAAAGTGATTATTACCATAAACTGTGTTATTATCCATGAAGCCAAACACCTAAGCTACCTAAATGTGCAATAACATCAACTAAAAGTGAGTTATTTGTTAACTAAAATGTGAAAAACATTTGTGAAATTCGTTAACTTGCTTCAAATCATACGCACACATAGACATCGTGAGTGTATTACGCTTGAAAGCAGTAACCAATGAGAAGCAAGTTACGTTTATCTCCGCCTCCTGCATCACTAGATTAAACATTACGCACGCTACGTCACAAGCATCGGTGGCGCCTGCTGCAAGCCTGAGATTACAGTACTGCATAGGCCAAAGTGGTCGAGGGTTCAAACCCCAGTGTCGACGAAAAAACTTTTTTGCTTTTTTTTTTGCTGCTGCGTTTTGTTTGCTTTTCTTATTTAATGTTTGACATCGTGAGTATATAATATTACGCTTGAAAGCAATATCCAATGAGAAGCAAGCTACGTTTGTCTGCGCCCCCTGCATCAACAGATTAAACATTTCGCACGTCACGTCACAAGCATCAGTGGCGCTTGCTGCAAGCCTGAGATTACACAACTGAATAGCGCAAGTGGTCGTGGTTTCAAACCCCAGTGTCGACAAAAAACTTTTTGCTTTTTTTTTTGCTGCGTTTTTATTAATTTTTTGCTTTTCTTATTTAATGTT
The DNA here is from genome assembly GCA_025490895.1 of Thaumatotibia leucotreta. Taxonomy (NCBI): domain Eukaryota; kingdom Metazoa; phylum Arthropoda; class Insecta; order Lepidoptera; family Tortricidae; genus Thaumatotibia; species Thaumatotibia leucotreta. The sequence continues at coordinate 123,525 of JALPQI010000957.1, read as the reverse complement.
GCTTATTCAATAAAATGGCATTGGGCAAGGAAACGAATGGCGACAAACCAAAAAACGCTGATAAAAACATACCATCGAAAACCAAAACAACAAGTTGTAAAAAATGTTCACAGTCACGTGTAAAATGCGCAACATGTAGAACTGTTGCAAAGGCAAACAAGCCACAAAACCAGAACATAAATTCGCCCTTAAATATAACACCTAAAAAAGCTCCAAAAGACAATGATGTCACAAAAAATAACCTGGAGAAATCACAAGAAAACGATTTCGTTTCGGATATACATAAAATAACAGACCAGGAAAAGAATAACATAACCCAAAGAACAAAGAAAACCGATAATCAGACAGATGAAGCGGTCTCTGCTAAACTATTAGAAGATGATTCACCGGCAGTTCACAGCGCGCAGAATACATCCATCTTTGACGCAACCGATGATAATAATACATGGAAATACTGTAGCCCGCCATCAACCAATAGCCTCCCAAACATGTCTTCTCTCGACAACTCGGAGACACAACAATTGAGAGAGGAATTAGAACAACTAAAAGTACAACTACAGAGTGCGCATGATGAAATCACACGGTTAAATTCAGAAGTGTGTGACTTAAAAAGAACGGTTGACAGTTGCACGAAAAAGAAAGACTCCTACAAGAAGCTACTGAGCAATGACACCCTAAATAAAACTTTGTCCGTTAAGAAAAATAAACGGAAAATGCTAAAAGAAAAACGCAAGAGCTCAATTATGCATACACCACCGAGAGGAGACCCATCACTACCACGTAGTACACCTTTTTCCGAACATGAACTTGCATCAAGCTCGAAGCAATCAGATACGGAGGAGGATGAGCAAAGATCTACGTTAATAGAACAATCTTCCAATAAAATGGAAAATGAGCATCTGGTACAGGAAATTAACAATTCAGTAAAAAAAATTGTTATCATAAGCTCAAACAAACGGAACAAAATTATTGGTATTGCGAACAGTAAACTACAGAGTAACTCACAAATCATCCACTTCAAATTACCAAATGCTAGTATCTCACAGCTGCTTGAAGGCATACATTTAAAAACAAAGGATTTGACATTAAGTGACTATTGTGTTGTATTACTTGGCGAGAAAGACTTTGAAGCAACTAATAATTACTACAATTTGATTCTAAGTATCAGAGAACAGTTAAAAAACATACAAAATACTAACGTAATTCTTTGCACACCAACGTATAAGTATGACGAAAATAGTAGCATATTTAACTGGAGGGTTGAGACGTTTAACAACTTGCTACATCTCGACATAGAATCGCATCAATACGCATATCTACTAGACTCTAACCGAGATTTGTCATATGACTATGATATGTTCCACAGACGTTCTGGGGAAATAAACAATCGTGGAATAGCAAACATATTCATGAATATACATAAGGCAATACTACTTATACACCAATGTCATGGGAATAGACCATGTAACGAAATTGAACACGATGAACATCTAATAAGGGATGTAAGTAACGATAATGCTGATTTTTTTCGTATATAACTCCCTTCACATAATGCATCAAAACATTGCCGGTCTAATAAACAAAACGGATTCACTCACTGTTCACATCAATGACCTGAAATCACGACAAATTAACATAGACGTCTTATGCATAACAGAGCACTTTGTAATGGCTGGACACGAAGAACTTTTAGCAGTACCGAACTATCAGCTTGCAGCCTGTTTTGCGAGAACCAAGAATAAACGTGGCGGCTCTTGTATCCTTGTGCGTTCAGGTATTCAATATAAAGTGCTACAAGACATTGAAAGACTTTCAATAACTGAAACTTTTGAGTGTTGCGCTATTGAACTACCTCAGCATAAAATTATAATAGTTTGTGTTTATAGAATACCAAAGAGAAATAATTTAAATACCTTTTATGAAAAACTTGACATTATATTACATAGAATATACAATACCTTAGATAAGAATATAATAATTTGTGGGGATTTTAATATTGACACATTACGTAAAAATAATGTTACATTTGAATTTGAATCATTTCTACAGAGCTATAATTTAAAATTAGAAATTAAACAGCCAACAAGGTTGGCAAGTAATTCCTGTCTAGATAACTTTGCACATAGTTTTAAACATAATCCTAAAAAATACGTTCTTGACCTTGGGCTATCGGATCACACTGCTCAAGTGATAAAAGTGCCTGTTAGTAAAACGTGTATACTGCCATTCTGGAAGGTTGAAAAATATGATTACTCACAAGAATATGTAAACAAATTTAGAAGCTATTTATCATGCTTATCTTTTTCTGATATGTATAGCACGAGTGATCCAAATGAAGCTTACGAGTATTTTTTAGAAACATTCCGATTGTTCTATGATCTTTGTTTTCCTAAAAAAATAGTTACAATAAAAACAAATAAAAAAATTAAATGGATTTCACGTGGCATTAAGCTCTGTAGCAAAAAACAGAGACGCCTGCTCTGGCAATATAGACGTTCACCTACAGCTACTAATAAAGACCTTTTAAAAAACTACACACGATTGTTTAGGAAAATAATCAGGTTAACTAAAAAGGCACAGAATAACCATAAAATCAATGTATCTGATAATAAGTCTAAAACTGTATGGTAGATTATAAATAGTTGTAAGATGAGTGTGCCTAAAGACATTATTTCAAAAATTAAACAGGGTAATGAAGTTCTCACTGATCCCATTGCAATAGCAAATTCGTTTAATGATTACTTTGTACATAGGCCTAATACAATAACTCCGACTAGTTTAGTGCAAGCGAAACTAAATTTCAATTCAGGATCGATGTTTATGACTCCAACGACACCCCACGACATAGCTGTAATTATACGTTCCTTAAAGAATACTCAAAGCGTGGGCTATGATAACATAAATACCCGTGTCATAAAATATGTTAGGGATATCTTGAGTGTTCATTTAAGTTATATAATAAATTTATCTATAAGTACAGGTATATACCCAGATGGGTTGAAAAAACTGTGATTAAACCTCTGTTTAAAAAGGGCGATAAGGAAGATCCACAAAATTACAGGCCCATAGCTCTTATACCTGTGTTTGCTAAAATCTTTGAAAAAGTAATGTATCAGAAGATTTATAATTTCCTAGAAAAGAACAATATTTTGTGTAAAGAGCAGAAAGGGTTCCGGAAAAATACTACCATTAATATGGCAATCTACGATCTAGTCAAAACTGTTACTGAAAACGTAGATAAAAAAACGCCAGTTTGTGCGGTGTTTGCAGACATGACTAAAGCGTTTGATTACGTTGATCATGAGTTGCTACTTCACAAATTATATAGATACGGAATAAGAAGTAATGTTTTGGACCTCATAAAATCATATCTAAATAATCGTGCACAGTATACTGAAATATCAAGAATCTCTACAAAAACTAAATTTGAACAATCATATCGTTCAAAGGAACAAATTATGCAATATGGAGTACCACAGGGGAGTGTGCTTGGCCCCCTCCTTTTCTTAATATACATCAATGATTTACCAAGCAATGTCCACCGTCCAATGATAATGTTTGCCGACGACAGTACCTCAATTATAAGTTTTAATAATGACATTGATTATGAATATGACATAAACTTAGTAGTAAATGAAATGATAATATGGCTTAGTAATAATAATTTGATAATTAATTTAAGTAAAACCAATATAATGCATTTTCACCAACGGAAAAAAGTAATGGACCTAAATATTCAGCATAACGGCATAACAATAGAAAAAGTAGACACAACAAAATTTTTAGGACTTATAATTGATGATAAACTTACATGGAAGGACCATATAGAATATATCTGCAATAAAGTAAACAGATCAGCATTTGCGCTGAGGAACCTTGCCAAGGTAGTGGACAAAAATGCAGTACTAACGGCGTATCATGGCCTAGTTGCCTCTGTATTAAGATACGGGGTTATCTTTTGGGGGAACTCATCCGAAAGAGAAGCTGTTTTCAAAGCTCAAAGAAGATGCATACGGGCCATTTGTGGAATCGGCTGGCGAGAAGACTGCGCCCCGTATTTCAAAGATTTAAACATTTTGACTTTTCCAGCCCTGTATATTTATGAAGTAGCAAGCTTTGTTAAAGCGAATCCTCAATTATTTCAAATGTTGTCTGAACAACGCACACTGCCCACACGTTCTCAGTACCAACACAAAATTGGGAAATCCCGGCATAACACTGCCTTACTGGGTAAAAGTATTTTGGGGATGGCTCCTAAAATATATAATGAAATTCCGGACCACATAAAAATCAAAAATAATTTCCAATTTAAGAAACACTTAAAATCTTATCTTATTAATAAATGCTACTTCTCACTTAATGATTTTTTCAATGAAATAAATAAACCGTAATATTAGTGTGACATTGTATATTCTTTTTATTTTTAATTATTTGATTGTAAATGTATTCTTTTGACTAAATTCTTAAAAATTAGCTTATGATTGTGGCATGATTATTATTGGTTCCTTATTATTTTAATGTATTTTTGTGGCAATTCAATTTAATTGTGTTTCTAATGTACAGTCTGTATTATTAAGTGTTACTTTATGTCTATAATTTGTACGCCAATAGGCATATCACAGAGCTCCTATTGTATAGTGTCATCCTTTGTACTACCTGTGTTATACAAATAAAGTTACTTACTTACTTACTTACTTACTTACTGTGACGGTTGTTCTAAAACGTGCTCCAACGAGCGCAGCCTGCGCTGTTTAACCCCTTCCTGCGAAAAGGTTTTCTGTGCATTATGTGTAAACCCGACACTCATCCCGGCTGACCGGAAAAAAGTATGGAAATGTCCGGTTTGCATCGCCGCACAGAAAAAGGGCGGGGACAATACCCATACACCCGTAAGGCCCTGCGCCGAGGAACAGAACAATCGTAAGAGGAGCGACGCCGATACCTCTAATAGCGAGGTCAAAGCTCTGGTCTCTGAAGTCCGGGCGCTAACCAGCGAAATACATGGTCTGAAAACCCAGCTCGAAGAGGCAACATCTTCTCTGGAACGCTGCCATGACAGGCTCGATGAGCTGTCCAAAATTCATGACACTCGGTTAAAACGGCTCGAGCAGAGAGACGCGGAGGTCATAATTCTGCAGGAAAGGGTGGCCCAAATGGAGCAAACGATGAATATAAGGGAGCAGAATCAACTGCGCAATGAAGTTGAACTTTGTGGCATCACGGAGTCCACCAACGAAAACCTGCATCACGTCGCGCAACTTGCTGCCCGCGCAGTTGGCGTAGAGCTGACTGAAAATGAAGTGGACTGGATACACCGAGTGGGTCCCAAAGGACAGGAGCTCAGATACCCACGAACAGTTGTTATTCGCCTGCTGCGTAGCACAAGAAGCGAACAATTAGTGCAAGCGTCCCGATCGCGGCGAAACGTGTTGAGTTCGGCTATGGGCCTGAATGGACCTACTCTAAAAGTCTTTTTTCAAGAAAGACTGACTAAAGAAAATCGGCAGTTATTTCGTGATGCTAAGCAAACAGCGAAGCAACAAGGCTACGATTATTGCTGGTACAAAAGAGGCTCTATTTTTGTGCGAAAGAAGCAAGGAGCATCTCTCTTGCACATTAGATCGAAAGATGACCTACAAAAGTTACAAAACTCCTGTACTAACGATTGTGGAAACGCCGAAGAGCAGTCCAAAAGTATGTCAACATTCAACTAACAAGAAAAGGCTGGAAGAGTCGTCGTCGTGGCAAAGGAAGAATGTTGAAATGAACATTGTACGAACACTTTTATTTTGTTATATTGTATTTTTCCCATCACTCACAGTTATCTATACAAACCAGACACATTTTTTCCGTAGTAACATAATTATTCTTAAATATAATCATCTTCTCAAATTGTATCCAGTATCAAACAATAATAACCACAAAGCCGTTTCTTCTCCATTACTCAATCCCTTATTGTGGCAATTTTTCACTTCACTGCAATTTAATCGATCTATATATCTATTGCTTAAAAGGCTTTAACGACGAATTAGCAGATAGTATCGATGACTTAAATATAAATTGCCACAAAATAACCGAACCTGAAACATGTAGAACTTTTATGACCCTTGATTATAATTTTAAACTTCTCGCCTTTAATATAAGAAGTGTACAGAAAAATTTTGACTATTTTATTGCAAGTATCGTTAGGTTTAATATGGATGTTGATGTAATTATTTTGACAGAATGCTGGCTAAACGATTCATCGGTTATACCGCAAGTCCCGGGCTACTCTGCTTACAGATCCAATAAAATAACAAATCAAAACGGTGGTATTATTATGTATATTAGAGAAATATGGAACGCAGTAGTGGAAGAGCCGGAATTTCAGGAGGCAGATTGTCTTATTGCGGTTTTACCCAACTGTGTAACCATATTGGGCATATACCGGTCACCGTCCTTCAGGAACACTGATAGGTTTTTACAGTCACTAGACGCTCAACTACAGCAGATTCTCAATAGCCAACCAATCATTGTTGCTGGAGACATAAATATTAATATTGCAATACCATCAGACTGCTCTTTGGCACCTGCTATCTCGATCCCCACCAGAGAAGCCGCTTGTCTCGACCATATTTTCATACGAACAAATAATAGAGCTCTCGGCGTCGTATGCCAAACGGATATTACGGACCACTGTATGGTAATGGCGGGTATTAATTTAAGAAATAAAAAACATGAAACTCTTAAACAACGGTCACTTAGAAGAGATATAAATGCTATAAAGAACGAGCTATCGTCGTTAAAATGGGCAGAGGTGCTGAATAAGAGCAATGTTAATGACGCCGTCAAGGAGTTTACACAAACGCTACACATAGTTATTAACAAACATTCTCAAAATATCAAAATAAGCAAACCCAGAACCATACTTAAACCGTGGATCACACCCGGGCTCCTACGCTGTATCCGAAACCGAGACCGCCTTCATATGGCAGCTAATCGCGATAAGGAAAACAGAGTAGCAGACATAACTTACAAACGGTACAGGAATTTTTGTAATGAACTCCTGCGAAAACTTAAATTACAGCATGAAGAGAAAGAGCTACAAGATTGTCGAGGAAATCCGAAGAAACTATGGAAAACAGTGCGCCACATCTGTCACTTCTCTTCCGCCAAAGCACATCCGACCGAACTGCTATCAATACCAGGTACTGCAACCCATAAAGAATCCCTAGACAAATGTAATTTGCACTTCTCAAATGTAGGTCGAGGTTTGGCCAATGCCAAATTTTGGCCAATTTTAACGAAATTAAACATAACCGAGGAAACTTTAGCATCTACAAATGTAACGTCGAATGATATGGTATCTCAATCCTTTTTTATGACTCCGACTGACCCCACGGAAGTTCAGATGTTAATAATGCAGTTAGAGAATGACAAAGCACCTGGAATCGATGGACTAGATAATAGATTAATTAAAGAAATCAAGGACTCTATAATTGAGCCTATCACAGCAATTTGCAATCTTAGCCTATCTACGGAACAATTTCCCGATGACTGGAAGATAGCATCCATATGTCCTATATTTAAAGGTGGCAGGAAAGACAATCCCGAGGACTACCGACCCATCTCGCTTCTGTGCACGTTTTCAAAAATTTTGGAAAAAATTGTCAACAAGCGCTTAGTTAACTACCTTGAAACTCAAGACCTTCTTTCTCCCCGTCAACTGGGTTTCAGAAAGAGAAAGTCAACAGAAGATGCTGTCAAGTTGCTTACAATATCCGTCGCCAAATGTTTAGACAAGAAAGAGGGTTGTGTCGGCGTATTTCTCGATCTAGCAAAGGCCTTTGATACCGTGTCCGTGCCACTGCTACTCAAGAAGCTATCCAACAACGGTATAAGAGGCTTGCCTCTGGAGTGGTTCAAAAGCTACATGACAGGCAGGAAACAGAGGGTGCATGTAGGTCAGGAAACCAGCAAATATCAGGAGGTGAGTTTTGGCGTACCACAGGGTAGTATCCTCGGTCCTACCCTGTTCATATTATATATGAACGATTTGCATACGCTCCCAATACCAAACGCGGAAATCATATGTTACGCTGACGACACCGCAATTATATTTCGTGGAGCTACTTGGAACGACGCATTCTCAAATGCGGAGCTGGGAATGGCACAGGTTGCGGACTGGTTACAAAGGAATCTCTTAACTCTCAATACAAGTAAGACCAAATACATGTGTTTTTGTAAGACTCTAGCCTCCTCACCACCCAGCGAACGAGATATCAAAATACATACTTGTAGAAACCAATGTGGAAGCTGTTCTTGTGGTATACTATCAAAAACAAACTGTCTAAAATACCTAGGAGTGGTATTAGATAATAATCTTAATTTCAAATGCCATATATCGGCTTTATCAGGACGTGTAAGGAAAATATGTGGTATTATGCGACTACTCCGAAATGCAGCTGATATATCGACGCTTAAAACAGTTTACTACGCACTGTGTCAGTCACTCTTAAATTACTGCAACAGCTGTTGGGGTAGTGTTACAAAGACTGTGCTCATTGAAGTTGAAAGAGCCCAACGAGCAGTACTCAAAACAATGCTGAAGAAACCCTTCAGATATCCAACTGTTTGTCTGTTCCACGAAGCCAAGGTACTCACAGTTCGTCAGCTATTCATTTTTAAAGTGTTCCAAGCAAAACACAAATCCATATTGGCATCTGACGAATACGCACGCATGCTACAAAAAAGATTGTACCGTGCACAAACATCAGAAGTACACAGTGTTTATGCTACTCGATTTGACCCTTACTTATCAAGCCATGTTTACAATAGGGTCGTAAGAGTTTGTCAAATAAAAGATAGGTACGAAACAAAACGAAAACGAGGCGAAACGGTTTTTGAAAGACTGGCTTACCCATTTAACATATGAAGAAACGGAGGAGTTACTAAAATAATGATTTTAATAGCAAATAATTTAATTCATGCTCTGTGTTCACTTATTGTAAACTTTAATTTAATTAACATATATTAGAATATAATTTAGAATTCTAAACCAGTACAATTTTTCTAAACCTGTAATATTTTTCTTTAATTTGCATTATATATTTACATTTTAATATACTTTATAGGTACTTGCTAGTTTTAATCAAGACTACTGTGTTAACCGACCATAATAATCTTTCTGTAACTCATTTAAGTGGCCCCTGCGATACAGGCTTGCCTAGTGCGGGAACCACTAAATCCATACTGGCGTCACTTATTAAGATAAGTCTAACATAATTATATTTATACCTACTAACCCAGATTACTGAAATTGTAAAAGTTGCTTATCTTAAATAAACATTTTTCATTTTTTTTCATTTTTTTTTCATAATCTCTGTTGTTATTATAATTAACTTTGATGTAGTAGTTAGCTCTTTGGTAAATAAATTGTATTGTATTGTATTTGTATTTGTATTTGGCACATCACTAAATCGGAGCCAGTGTGACATCCACCTAAGGTATTGGCCTGCTACCGCGAACATCAAAGTTCGCAAATTTCGGGGATTTTTCTCTGTCACTCTAATGACGCCTTCGTTGGAGTGCAGAGACAAATCCCCGCGACGAACTTCGATGTTCGCGGTAGCAGGCCTGGTCTCACCGCAAGCTACTAAGCTATGAACTATCGGACGAACAAAAGATACGCACTCCTGTTTAAATAAAAGAGACAACTCGCCCGGCGGTGATAGCTGATAGTATCGAAAGAATCCGCTCATAAATATGTTACGACGTTCTTATTACACAGAATTAGAGTGCATTGGGACATAGTTCTGAACATTTTTGTGTACACCTTATTTTGTCTTTGACTGTACAGATTACCTGTCATATTAATCTGAGCATGTGTCGCATTAATATGTAATCAACTGAAACGCAAAACGTTTTCCTTATATTTTGACAGTCATCGAAAAGAGTACCGTACTGTCAAACTATACTTTTCTCTCTTTCACTTTACGTGTGACGTCACAGAACTGTCATCGTATTTGCTTGCGGCTTTTTACTCATTTATTTGCAGTACGCTTAGCACATGATTGTTGCGACAGTATGTCGCGGCGAGACAGACTTCCCGTCTTTTACTAACTAAAGAGGGACGGATACTACGGATAGTCTATCTCGCCGCAACATGTTGTCGCATTAATCATCTGCTAAGCCTACTGTTTTGGATTTATGATCGACTTAAAAGAGGTTGTTATGAACTTTAATGACTGGCCTTTTTCTATGCTCATTTATTTTTGAAGCCTTGGATTTGCTCATATATTTATGAACTCAACTGTACAATTTTGAAATAGAAAAATTTAAAATAGAACCATTCTTTTTTAATTCGAAGTAAAGAAAATAACTCTGAGCTTACAACCTATTTAAACATTCCAGGACGCTTAGCCAAGTTGCCAATCGCTAACGCTTGGTAGCGTATCGTAGTTTTCCCTCTCTGTCACTCTTTCATATTAGTGCGATAAAGACAGTTAGCTGCCTTTCGTTTACGATTGACGATTAACCGTTAGCGATTGGCAACTTGTCTAAGCACCCAGATTTCAAATTCCGTGTCTTCCCTCTCAATCGAATAGTACCGATATATTGAAATAGGTCGACAACTCCGAATTATTTTATTTATGCTTGCTCCCCACAATGGGCCATCATGGTCATACGGGACGTAGCTATACAGCAGAACGGGATGGCAGTATTAGTCATTATAACTGCGTCCCTTATCATCGCTCATCGGCTCATAGTGGGGAGCCAGCATAAAAAAAATATTCGGATTGGACAACCATTTCAATATTACGGATTTAAAATTCCGTGTCTCCCTCTCATTCGAATAGCGAGAGAAACGATAGTGAAGTTCAAATTAAACAGCCTCCATGTGTAATACGTCCACGCCTTCAAGTCTATGCTATTGTCCTACGCGAGAGTTTATATATATATATATATATGAAAACTATTTAAATAGGTCCCAATAAAAATAAGTCTGACGTTGACACATCGAGACTTTGAGAGGTTGTTATTTATTGTAAATCGTTAAAATTGTTTTTGGTATTTTGTTAACTATTTTAAGTGTTACGGATATATTTTGCTGACTCAAAATTAATATTTTTTATGCTTATCAACTCACTACAGGTTTAATTTGAATTCATTAATGTTATTTTTCTTGTTGTCACATTGTGTCAAAACGGAGGTCACGCACAATTTGTATGGGAAAAAAGAATCACTGTTTTCTAATTATCATCACAATATTTACGTGTTTTTACACTGTTTAAACCTTCCCTAGACCTCCACAAACATTTCAATACCAAGATAAGGTAGATCCGTTCAGCCGTTCTCGAGTTTTAGCGAGACTAACGCACAGCAATTCATTTTTATTTATATAGATTTAAATACGAAACGAATGACAAACAAAATCTAGAAATATTCAAAGTTACCTGTTCTACATAGTTTCGTGTTCAGTAGACTTTTTTGCTGATCTCTGCGTCTGCTGTATGTGTCTTTCCGTTTCTACTAAATCAAGCATTTTTTTCTACGAACAAATAAAACATGGAAGCCGCACGCCATACTAATTTGCCTTTCAAAAACGGTCCTGAATTTTAGTTGACCAGTGTCACCCCATGTTCAATGCAACACGGCAATGAATTGGAATGTCAACCTTTAAAAACCTGATAAAAACTTAAACCGCCATTTAAAAATAGTTGTGATTGGTCCATCAAAGTTTTGATTGGCGATATTCAATAAACATTTGCCAAAGATGTTGCGCCGAAATATGCGCGGGGTCACGAAAAGCGGGTCCTGCTCATCTTGGCACAATTGAACGATTGGTTTTGGAGGCATTTTTGAGCTGGTGTTAGAGGTCCATTTTATATACGGTCGCAGATTTTCTGCTTCTGGAGGTTGATAACTTGGTAGAATGCACTATTAACTAATTTAAAACTAAAATCGACCGCAAATTTGCTTATAACAAGACGCATGCTGCTCCCGCAACTACTCGGCGCACACAAGCGGCAACGCGGCGTCACGAAAGTGACGAAAGTGGTAGTTTCGTCTCTTTCGCACCTTAGCAATCGCCGCGTAAATAATCGAATGTCGATACTTTTCGTCACTTCAAACGTGGTAGTTTCAATGTTTTACGAATGATATTTCGGCTAAAATTATATTTTTATTTATATACGTTAAGTAAAATTACTAAACGGTCGGAAACAAAGCAATTACACTAATCATAAAAAAACGTAAATTTCAAGATTCGATAATTTACGTAGGGGCCGTCGAAATATTTGTGATAAATATATACACAAATAATGCCCTCGCCGGGAATCGAACCCGGAACCTCCAACTTCGTAGGCAGGGTGGCTGCCAACTAGGCTACGGAAGAAATTACAGAGCAAAACTGTCAATTTTGCATGAAAAAGTGAGCCAGATAATGTGTAACTATAAAAAATAAAACTCTACAATATTACGTAATTATCAGCATATAACGTATGCGGAGTGAAATCACTCAGGATTTTGTCCACGTAAAAAAATAAAATTAAATTGAAATTACATCTCAATGCTAAAATTTGTTTACATTTGTTAATTAACTTGGGAAGTTTTGTGTTTTTTGGCATCTTTCTTTAGGAATTATGTCCAATTAAGTAGAGCAATGTCGCAAAACTGCTTGTATTTTCTACAGGACGCTATGGCCAAAATCGACGATAATTCTGAATTTTTAAAAGTAGGTAAGATTTGAAAAACTGTTTTATAATAATTTCGCATGTTTTTATTTCCATGAAATTATACAGGGTTATTTTTTCACCAGTACAATAAATCAACATACGTAATAGTAGTCCAAGTTACAGAATACTAACATTTTTTGTTACTACCCCTTTAGAACAAAAAAACTAAAATACCGATGTTTGAACTTATCCGCAAACCTAATAAGAAAATTGGACGCATTACGCATTATCAATGTACATAACTAGCAAAACACACGAACTGGCAACTGTTTGTTTACAACGTCATCGCACGTGGCATGACGGGTTGGAAAAACCCCACTGGGTATCAACTTATGATTATGACTTGGCAAAACAATCTTACTTGATCCCAAATCTTCCTTCATACTTGCACTACAAGTACACTACAAGACAACACGGGCTTAGGACCGTAAAAACAAAGAATTTTTCTGTGTGTGAAGTTTGTCGAATGTTTTAAATTATGTCTGGGAAACGTGATAAAATTACAAAGTAGGACAGAAACTTTCTTCATTGAGGCGTATTTAAAAATTTGAAATCACCTTTATGCACAATGATTAGAATCAAAAAAATATACCTAAGTAATGGAGTCCATTTCTCGTACTAATTTATTAATCCACATACTTAAGCAAGTGCTCAAAATGTTGGCTGTGGTTATCTAAATTACACACTCTTGCCCGTTTTTGAATGTTTCCTTCGATATTTCCCAACACAAGTCTGTAGTTCTCACTTTTAAGTTCATCAAATGCACTTATTATTAGATTGTTTAAGTCTTTTAAATTTTGGGCCTACCCGCCGTTTCACTACACCTCACAAAAACAGTCACACGGGGTCAAATCTGTTGACCTGGCTGGCCATGGCTATAACACTGGCATTTTCCAGGCGGGGCACATTTTCCCCAATGAGAAAATAACTAGGTACGAACCATTTCGTACGAGCAATTTCCGACTGAAGGTAGTACGATGCGGCACGCGTGCACATACCTATGTCAAGCGCGGGACTGACCCTGACCTAGTCACCGAGATTAAGATAACTGCTATGTTGCCAACTCGTGCGCCGACCAGCCGGTCGCTCACCCCTTTCCGCCGCCCTCTGCGTTCCGCACCCCGTTGATGTCTTGTCTTTAGTAAGCCCATCATTTTACATTTGCATGAAGGATAAATTAATAATAAATGAAAAAAAAAATATGTCAATTTTATTTGATAAATGTAATCTATTATCGATACCAATATACGTGGGAAATTTTATTGTACCGGTGAAAAAATAACCCTGTATTAGAAACCCTTGTGTAATGCAATATTTTGGCTACAGCCATACTAAGTATTATGTTATGGCTGTAGCCAAAATGATACATTACACAATATAGGAAATTACATTAGACCGAATCACAAAATCAAACGGAGAGCTCAGAAAGACTTCTAAATATAACAACAAAATTGATTAAAAAAAATCCTTAAAGGATGGGCATCGCAAAACAGAGAACCTAACAACAGTGAAATTAAAATTTTATAACTACAACGTACAAAGGCTTAAGCTAGTATAACGTACCTCTGATATTTTTATTTTTAAAACTACAAACAATTATAATCTTGTAATAATTTATGGCATGCTGAAACGTACACACGTACAAACACAACTGCGAGCAAGACCGACTTACCTAACTTAGTTTAAGAAGGACCTGTCTGAAAATCAGCGCTGGGTAAGTGAATACACTTCACATGTCATATCTAGCTTATGCTGAGACTGGTACCTATTGCTCGTACCTATACAAAACAATTTTTAATTTTATTTAATTTTCATTTTGTTTTCTACTATTGGGTATAAGATAAGAATTCTCTCTTTTTGCTACATTCCTTGTTTATAATATTTGTTCTTTTTTTTCTAGTTTTGTATTCTGTAATTTGCGCAATAAAACATTTTTATTCTTATTCTAAAAATAACCAACTATAAAAATGTGACTTCGTCATTAGGTCAAAAATATAAAAAATCACTACTTTTGCAGTAACGGATGTCTCTGTGAACGAGCTATTAGTAGCTTCAATTAAACATTTTTAGCAATTGTTAATTAACATAGCGTTATCTCTTAGCCCGACATGGCAACTTCTCACTTGGTACGCGACTGAAGTCACCTGTCGGTGCTTAGAGAGGAGATTGAAAATTGAGACACGAAACAACAAATGCTTCATATACAGCGTGTTTTTCTTCATATGCTATAACTTTAAGGGAAGCTTATTTAGGTCAAATATAATTAATTTCTCTAAGAAACTAGTGTTTTAACTCTTACCGTTATTAAGTTATTAAAAAAATTAGTTCAATCACTGAACATGTGTATTGCAACCTTTATTACATTCTAATGTAACTTATTTTGACATGTGCCGTCAGTCACCTGAGATTAACTTTTGTTTTATTCTTAAGGTTATCTCACACTTACCATTTCATTTATTATGTATGAAAACAAAAAAAAATATTTTTTATCGAATTTTCCAAAAGTCGATATACCAGACAACTTCTATTAATGGCCCAAGTAACCTGTCTAATTGGTCGCAAATCGAAACGAACACCCTGTATGTATTATGTACCACGAGCTTGCGGTATCAAAGTATTTTGAGTCCTTTGCAAATGAAAATAAAGGAAATTATCAGAAAACAAAAAAACCAACGTTTTTTTAGCAACGATAGACAAAACTGTCCAAGAATTCATCGCAAAATCTTGAACATACGACGTAACTCCCCCATACGACGTAACTGGCCCCAATTATAAAACTAAAAATAATTTAATAATTTTGTAACTTTTCAACCAAAGTCAACACCTTTGAAATGAGTAATAAAACACAAATTTTAAAATAAAAATGTCTCTATACTTTTTAGACAGTATTTGGAATGTTTTACTAACCTCGATGTCTCCATAAATGATGTAGATGATGGAATCCTTCAAGGAGTTCCGTTTGATGATGTAGTCGCCGGGGATGTAGAAGATGGTCTCGCTCTGGCGCGCCAACTCCGACAGGCAGTGGTAGGACAAGTCACGCAGGAGTCCACTCTAGAAAATAAAATTTCTTGCAATTGGCCATGTAAAGTTTTCCGAAGGTATGAATATTATATTTTTCCCTGATAGCCATTGTCTTAATGTTCAAAAAAATGTGGCTCTTATATTCTAATTTCCTATAAATTACTAATAATTTTTTTTAGGGAGTGAGGTGACATTTGTGTAGTTTTATGGGTGAATTAGAGCCTAATGCGTTCGTCCGCAATCAGTACAATGAAATAGAAAAAAAAATCTATCAACGTCAATGTCACTCGTATCATTAATTATTTTATTTTTTTCTATTTCATTGTACTTGTGGCGGACGAAAGTATTAGGCTCTGATCATCCATGAAACAGCACAAAAAAATGTCATCTCACTCACTTAAAAAAAGATTGTTAACAAAATTATAGGGCATTTATTTATAAAAATAAAGAGCCGCATTTCCTTGAACCTTAAGACAACGTCTATCAGGGAAAAATATAATATTCATACCTTTGGGAAACTTTACATAGCCAATTCCTTTACTGCCAAAAACTTTATTTTGAGATAAAAAAACATAAAGGGTTGCTGGAAAGACGTACGGTACAATACTCAAGGCTACTCTTTGGATCATTAGTGGATTTTGATCGAAATATAGTGCCAAGGCAAGACTTAATTGGATATATTTAATGATTTATATGTCTCATTATAAGGCTTAGGATTTTTGGATGCTCGCCATGGTTCTAATAGAATCCAATATATTTTGAGTCGATTAACTTCAAACTCAGATAAATCCATTGTAACCACTTAAGAGATTATTGAAAAAAAGTGATAATTCGGTGATTTTAAATGCAGATTATTTCTATGACGGCTAAATCAATAAAAAATCGATACTGTCCGACAAACTCAGCTTAAAAACCATCTAAACTAGTGTATTCTTTTCAAAAACTATGAATTTTGATTGGATTTACCTTCATTTGATATAATCGTTTGCAATTCATAGGTAGATGGCGCTCGCGTCACATAAACATTAAGCTCCGCGATTTTTATGTTATTAAAATAGTTTATTTAATGTAATTCGGAAAACAATACACTTGACGTGCGACAAACTATCAGTGGCGAACGTGGAATTATTATCTTTGTACAGTGTTACTATTTAGTGGTGTAAACTATCAACTATATCCATGGGACGAGTTGGACGATTTATTGGTGAAATTTAACAAATAAGTGCTATAGACTAGGGTTGTGTACTCATAAAAAAATCAAAATTAACCAAACATAATGAAATCAAATCAAACAAGTGAGAAATAATAAGAAAACATCAAAACTAATGACCGTTTGCAGTATTTTAAAGTGACATGAACTTTGAACTCACGATTTCTCCTTCCGACAATTGCCGATTTACCACGAACGCGCGCAGTTGGCTGTTACTATACTCTAATTTCGCCGCCTCTAAACGGAGTGAAGTGGTGGTGTGGATTTGGTTGCGCCTGTAACGCCGCCGATCCGAGTTCGAATCCCAGTGACTTTGAAAACTTTTTGTATTTTTATTTTTTATTTTTCTGTATATTTGACATTTATTTTACGATTTTATATTTGATGACATAATTATTTTAGCAAGATGGAATGTTTTAAATGTCAAAAAACTATAAAGGCTAAGGATCAGTACTTGAAATGCAAGAACTGTAAAAATTACTTCGATTTGACCTGCACGAACGTGAGTAAAGCTCGCTTTAACTTGATGACCAATGAGATCAAAAGTAAATGGAAATGCTCATCGTGTGTACGCCCAAAAAGTGCTTCTACCACCTCGCAACCATCAAATTTAACTAGCACGCCAATAATGATGCCGGGAACTAGCACCGCGATTATAGAGCCAAATAATACTACACTAGAAAGGAACGTTACACATCGAAAACGACCTGCATGTAGTCTAGAGTCTAACATACCTCAAGATGGCATATCCCAACAAATGCCAAATATGCCTTTAAGATCTCCTTCCTGCGAAAATCTGTCGAGAATTTCAAGTGGTAGCGACGATAATAGAAACTCTACATTGAAAGATAGTACGTTTCATAATCCTAGCAGCCTCCCAAATATGTCTACTATGGAGAATTCGCAAATTGTGGCATTGAAACTCCAAGTAGAGGAATTAAGCACCGAATTATCGTGCGCTCATGAAGAAGTGGCCAGGTTAAACATAGAAAATAGTCAAAAACAACAACAAATAGATAAGATGACATGTATGCATGTGACGTCACCGCGCCCCTGCGCATCCGCTGTATCCTGGCCTGCGCGCCAGTAATAAACGAGCTTGCATCGTACACACTTGTTTCTTTCCAAGTACCTATATCTATCATAAGCTCAATAAGAAAATTAATGTATTGTTGTTGTTGAATAAAGATCCTACTAAAATCACCACACCAACAAAGATTACTATTAGTCAAAATCCCATCTTACACAATATAAATATCGAGGAGATTATACCAACGTATGAAAGGGAAATTGAAAAGCTAGAGAGTAAAATAGAATTACTAAATAATAAAATAAAGACGCTCCAAATTAAGCTAAGCAGGGTTCTTGCATGTAGTTCTGATTATAAACGGAAATCAAAGGAATGTGCGAGCAGAGAAATAACTCTCGCTCGAATCCAAAACTCCACTAAAGCGTTGCAAAAAACTGTGAGCCAACTAGAACAGCATGTGAACAATACCACAGTCGAAAAAAGTTGTCTCGAGATATCGGGAAAGCCTATTTTAACTAAAACAGACGCACATGCGAAGGCAGTGGAAAGAGTAATAAATAGCAATACTAAAAATACATACAATAAACCGAGGCTATTATTATTGTCAGATTATCACGGAATTGACCTTCTACAGCCTTTGCTGAAAATTAGAAAGAACGATTATGACTCTACGGCAGATATCATTCAACACGGAACCACTCAACGAGTACTCCAAAATATAGATTATAAAATTAAGGACTTTAGAAAGAGTGATTGTATAGTGATTATGTGTGGAGTTAGTGATTATAATATCACTCCATTAAATACAATTATAAGTAATTTGGAAATTGCTATAAATAAGTGTTCTCATACAAATGTTGTGATATGTGATATTCCCCATAGTTTAAATAAGTATGCTGAAGATTACAATCGTTTTGTTAGTAGGTTCAATGCTATATTGCATAAAAAGTTTGGGAATATTCCTCATGTATGGCTTGAAACACCCAATGGTGCCTATTTTGGTATTAGAGATTATGATAATAAAGGGTACAATCTAAATTATATGGGAAAGTATAAGTTAGCTCGTAACTTAAACAATGTTTTAATAAATGTGAACAAGAGGTACTATAACCAATTACATTTTTTATACGCAGTAGACATCAACAGTCAGTTAACAATACGGTAAAAACAGCAAAAAATGATTTTATAATATACAATAACATTGGCATATTACACCAAAATATCAATGGTATTATAAATAAGACTGATTTGTTAAGTATACATGTACAGGAATTAATGGACAAGGGCAATCAGATTGATGTTTTATGTGTCACAGAGCACAACATGCAGCAAGGTGATGAAACCCATTTAACTATTCCCAATTTTAAGCTTGCAGCATGTTACTCCAGAAGTAATAGAAATGATGGTTCTTGCATTTTAGTAAGAAACATTCACAAATATCGTTTGTTAAATGACTTGGATAATATATCCATATCAAACGTAGTGGAGTGCGCAGGTGTAGAACTAGTCGATCATAAATTAATTATCATAAGTATATATAGGGTTCCCAGAAATAATAATCATAGTTTTGACATATTTTTCAATAAATTAGATATTATATTAAATAAAATGTGCTGTCGAGGACAGAAAATTGTAATATGTGGAGATTTCAATATTGACACCCTGAAAAGAACTTCACAATCTATAAAATTTAAAAACTTGATGATGTCTTATAATTTAAAATTAGCAATATCCGTGCCGACGAGATTAAGCAGTAATACTTGTATTGACAATATTATCCATAATGTTCGTGGTAGTACAGCTGAGGTATTAGATTTTGCTCTCTCAGATCATACCGTTCAACTAATAAAATGTCCAGTTAAAAAGACATGTATATTTGCTTACTGGTATAAAAAACAGAGGGACTTAAGTCAAGAAAATATAATTAGATTTAAAGAGCGTCTATCAGAGTTGGCATTTAATGAAGTTTATCTAGCTAGTAATCCAAATGTTGCATACAACCTTTTTGAAGACCAGTTCAAATTAATATATAATTTGTGCTTTCCTTTTAAAAAGATTAAAGTTAGTTCAGCGTTAAAACCAAAGTGGATAACTAAAGGATTAAAGACTTGTTGTAAGCGTAAGCGCCAGTTACTTTGGAAATATAGATTATCGAAAGATAAACTTAATGACAAAATTATTTTCCAAACTTATTCTAAACGACTAAAGAATATCATAAAACTTACTCAAAAAGCACAAAACAATTACTATATTACAAATTCTGATAATAAAACCAGGGCATCATGGAACATTATAAATAAACACAAAGCTAAGCATCCAAGAGAAAGCATTCAACAGATACTATCTAATGGCATTCTAATACGATCTCCTAAAAAAATTGCGGAAGCATTTAATAAGTATTTCATAAACCAAACACTCAGTCAATCAACACAACATAGACATGAACAATTAAAAAATAAGAATAATACTAATAATGATTCAAATTTTAATAATGATAAATATAATTATATGAACACTATGACATCCAATTTGCATAATTCGATATTTATTAATCCTACAAATTCACGTGACATTGAAATAATAATTAGATCTTTGAAAAACGGTTACAGTACAGGCTACGATGGCATCAGTACAAAAGTTGTAAAAGCAGTATCTTGTATAATATCACCTTTGATTAGTCATATAGCTAACTTATGTATAGAAAAGGGACAATTTCCTGATAAACTAAAAATAGGTATAGTAAAACCGCTTTTTAAAAAAGGTGATAAAGAGGATTTAGCCAACTATAGACCTGTAGCATTACTATCTATATTTTCTAAAATTATTGAAAAAGTTATCTATAATTCAATGTATGGTTTCTTTGAAGCGCATAACTTATTTGCAAATGAACAAATGGGATTTCGTAAAGGGAAGTCCATTAATATGGCAATTTTTGACCTCTTGCGTGTTATTATGGATAATGTTGACAAGCGAGTTCCGGTAGCAGCTCTTTATATGGATATGTCGAAAGCCTTCGATTTTGTAGATCACAGAATATTATTAGACAAATTGTATAAATATGGAGTAAGAGGTAATGTGCATAGTCTAATTAATTCTTATTTAGATAATAGAAAACAATTAACACAAATAAGTAGATTATGCGTGAAGACGAAAACGGAAGTCACTTATTCTTCAAACATTAGCAAAATTCATTATGGCGTTCCCCAGGGAAGTGTTTTAGGACCCTTATTATTTTTAATATATATTAATGATTTACCTCGGGCCATCGAATATCCAATGATTCTTTTCGCTGATGATAGCACTATAGTTTTCCCTTGCAAGGATCCAGAAACTTATGTACAGGAAATATCTCACACATTAGAAACCGTAATATATTGGTTAATTAATAATAATTTAAACATTAATCTGGATAAAACGAAATTGATGACATTTAAGCAAAGACGAACTGATGGATTCAATCTAAATATCTCTTATAAGGGTCAAAAAATTGAGGAAACAGATGTGACAAAATTTTTAGGTATAAGTGTAGATCATAAGCTGACATGGAGAAACCAAATTGACATTATATGTAAGAAATTGCATACATTTTCATTTGTTCTTTATAATTTAAGGAAAATTGTAAATGAGTCAGTTGTTTTAACAGCATACCAAGCTTATGTGACATCGACACTAAGGTATGGTATTATATTCTGGGCTAATTCTGTTGACATAGAAGTTGCATTTAAAGCACAAAAGAGATGTATTCGATCACTATGTGGCATCCAGCAATCTGAATCCTGTAAACCATATTTCAAACATTTAGGGATTTTAACTTTACCTTGTTTAAGTATATATTTTTGAAATTGTCGTTTTTGTTAAATGCAATTCACACTTATTTAGTCAGTTTAAAAGTATACGTCACAGAACGAAAATAAATACCTTACCTGCCAAAACTGCATTATTAAGGAAAAGTATTTTTGGAATGGCACCTAAAATTTTTAATAAAATTTCGAATGAACTTAGAAATACAGATGACATTATTCGTTTCAAAAGTAATTTATTTAAATTTTTAGTGGATAAAGCGTATTATAGTGTTAGCGAGTTTCTGTTGGATTGATAATAATGGTATCTGTGTACAGCATGCAGGCACAGTCCATAAATAAAATTGTACGCCTTATAGGCACAGCATAGTGGTACAAAAATTTGTGTATAATATGAGACCTGTACGTATATACGTACATACCTATGTTGTACAAATAAATGATTTTGATTTTTTGATTTTGATTTTCATTTTGATTTAATTCGTCTATCTTTGAAAAAACTCGGTGAGGATTTATATGATTTTGATTTAACATACCTGGATTTATCAAGATTTGAAAAAAAATACGACGCAGAATTGACGCCGACTGTCAGCCTTAAACCTTCGTAAAAGCAAAAAAAAAAAGTGATACTTAATAATAAGGATTTTTCGGAGTAGTCAGTCAAATAAACTTAAAAAAGCTTAAAATTTTAAAGTAGTAAAAAATTACTTGAATAACTACACAAATTGAGTTTTCGAGGTATTTTCTGTCTTTGTTTATTGATAAGAATAACAAAACAGACGAAATTTCATTTTATTTTTAGATTAAAAATTTAGAATTTTTTTTTAACTTTATTTGACTGACTACTCCGAAAAATCCTCATTATTAAGTATCACTTTTTTTTTGCTTTTACGAAGGTATAAGGTCTAGGGCAGTCTTTAAATTACCAAAAATCCTTGGGATATGTTTTATTTTTTTTATTTACGTACATTAATGCTATTTTGATGCGTTTTTAGCGTAAAATTTTGATTTTGGTATTTTTTTATCCTACTTATATCAAAGTGAGGACGCTAATTTTTTTTGTCACTAAATGCTTTGTTTGTAGTAATACTTTTACAAAAAAAAACTAGTTAAAAAACCCAACAGTTTTTTTTATCAATAAAATTCATCATTCCAGAATTTCTGAAAAAAAAAATTTCAAAAATTCATAACTCGAAAACTACAAAAAATCGGCTAACATACATGGGTTATATTCTGATAGCTCATGACGTGAGGAATCTAAAAAAAATTTTTTGACGTCAAGGTTTGGACCACCCTGTATGTAAATAATAATATTTTGTATTTTAGTTGCATTTATATAAAAATTTATTACATTTACTTAGATCAAATGTTAAAATATGTATTAAAAAAGGTTGACTGTTTTTAGGTTACTGGGGATGGATGGCTGCAATGGGCCCTGGCGAGCTCGTCGAAATAGGTGGCCGCATGAACAGTGAGCGATACTTTGAAGTCTTAAGGGATGTAATGCTGCCGACAGTCCATGTCGCATATCCTGAAGGCTAAATTTACCTGGTCCAGGATAATTACTCAGTTCATCGATCCCGGATCGTTCAAGACTGGCTGAAGGCCCAAAAAGATATAACAGTATTTGAGTGGCCGGCTAAAAGTCCGGACCTAAATCCAATTGAAAACCTGTGGGGTCAGATGGTTTTAAACTGGGACTCCAGAGAAATAAAATCAAAGAAAATGTTAGACGAAGAAGTAAACAGAACTTGGGGACTTATGCAAAATAGCGATGCATGTTCCAATATGGTTTCGAGCATGAAAACTCGACTCCAAGAAGTAATAGATAGTGACGGCCATCCTCTCCATTACTAAAAGAATAGGTAACTAAATTTAATGTCATATAATAGCTTGGCCAACCAATTTTGTCAGTAAAACAGGCTGTAAATTCAAATTTTCTATGGACGAACTGACGTCCACCCATACAAAATTTGAATTGCTGCCTTTTTTACTAACAAAATTGGTTGGCCAAGCTAGATCTACTTTATTCACTTAATAGGCACCATTAAGTAAATAAAGTAGGTAGGTATATAAGATAATTTATATTAAAGGACAAAAATATAAACCTGTTGTAAAAGCAACATAATGTATAAATATATAATACTTCATTAAATACAAACTAAAAAAACATTAACTTGAATTAAATTCTAAAATACAAAATTTTAATTATCTGATAACGGCATTGGACAGAACAAGCATGTATTGTGTTAATCATTCCTAATATTTATAGTATCATTCTCTCGTAGTTAATCAAATATAAACAACCTTTATTATTATCAATCCAGTTTTATTGTTTACAAGTATTTTTGTGCTAATAATGCACCATCTGACCCTACATATTATTTTTAATGTTTTGATAAAAGGGTCATCAGAAAATGTAATCAAAGAGAAAGATGTAAATTGCTATACTATCAAAGTATTGCATGTTGGTTCTTTCTCAGAGATTCATAGGCTCAAATCATAGCACTTATTTTATCATTGTAGGGTTCCGTAACCGCACCGCAAAATAGAAACCATGATAATTTCGTCATTGTTCCGTCCGTCTGTCCGTAAGATACGATTTTACTAGGTAATACATAGTTTTCTAGTTGGATTGCTAAAAAAAAATTATATCCATACATAAAAATAGCAAATCTCATGATATTGTAAGTATTTCATAAGTTTTTAAAAAGAATTCTAAGGTGTCAAATAAAAATAAGTTAATATTGTATTAATAAAAACTTATTTTCTATCATAAATAATGCTACGGGACTCTCCATTGTCTTAAGAACCAGATTAGTTTGCAATAAAATCATACAGATAGTAAAATAAATAATTTTTAACGGTTTTATGTAAAGCGAATTTATCTAATGTTAAACTTAATAAATATATTAATAATTTAAAGATAATCTATTTATTTCCGTTCCTAACCAAAGTTCATAATCATAGTTTTAGCACATACCCATAACTAAAAAACTGTATAAGGGTATTCGGCTAATTCCGAATATCGGAAAATGTCGGGTAGTTCTGAAAATGAACTCGCGAGACCCGTACACACCTTATCAGGATATGGATTCCATTCCGTGTTTAAGTTCTAGAAGCAGGTATAATTTAAGAATCAAATCTTGTTTACGCAACATGCCAATCTATTCCTGCATATCTCATTTATTTAAGTATTTGATTAATAAAAAAGAACTGTGCCACTGTTGAAAACCACGGGCGTTTATGTAATAAGTAGGTTACTTTCCTATTATTAAAAGCGACCTTATTTACAGACGTATAAGAATATAGTTATAACGACAGTTGTTAAAGGTGTTTGGCAGCCGTAGACAATTACAACACTTAATTGTTAGACTTAACTGTTGATTATATTAATGTATTTGATGATTTTCAAAACGTTACAAGCTTTTATTTTGTATGATCATTGAACAGCTCTTTACTTCCGTAAGGTAAGTATTTAATACAGTTGGAAGGTAAAAAAATATAGTTATTTTTACATAATTTTATAAAGTAAAATACAGGATGTTACAAAATTGGTAGTGATCCGTTTAATGGCATACTGGGTATCGTATTGTGATTACGAAAAAGTAGAAGAAATAAAAATTGACGCAATTTTTTGCTCTCTTTCTATGGAGCGTTCGTCAACTTAGGCGACGTCCTCCATACCAAACAAAATTTTTTTTGTAGTCAAAAAAATGTTTGTCCTACTTTTTCCTAACCAGAATACGATACCTATTATGCCTTTAAACGGATCACCGCCTAGTATAAAACACAAAAATAAAATACACATTTTTTGTTATAGATTGTATTCCTAGTTGTAGTTGAAAATAGAAATATTATGTCTCAAAGATTCAAAGACAGTATAAAAAAGCACAGCTATTTCCATCTTCAAAAATGTTTTTAGTTTGGTTAGACTGTTTAAAATATGAACATAAATTATTAGTTTACGCGTAGTCGTTGTCGTTACCTACCAAATGTAAAGAATAAGCGATATAATAACAATGAAAATACTCATTGACAGCGATTTCTAAAAAGCATTATGTTTTGGGTAGTTTGTAAAATCAGATTTAGGTAGTTATTGTTACGTTACGTCCGCGTATAATTTGACACAGGCAGTCGTCAATTTCGCCGTATCACAGAAACTACACGTAGCTAAATGATTACCATGCTTTGCTATGGATCTGATGGATGTGGGTTTAAATCCTGGTTTCGGCAAAGGATTTTTTTTTTATTTCTTTGCCAAGCCGGTTAATTTGCAAGAAATAAAAATAAGCAGTGTTTACTATAGGTGACTGTAGGGAGATGCGTGAAATATGTTGGGAACATCACCTACTATCGTCCATAACGTAAACTGGTTTAAGCTCAACTTAGGCCATAAGACGGCGGAACCTTCAATGCCTACGGTAATTGCAATTGGCAAATCGATCACAGCGCACCGCAAGTCGCCAGGCGGCGCCACTGTCATGAGTCATGACTAACTAGGTGCTGCCATCTAATAACAAAGATGATGAATTGAGAACAGTTTGCTGTATTGGCCACGCTGCTACGACAAGGGCGCTGAGGATATGAAATTTGACAAGGTAGATTTGTTTCTATTCTTTTTTAATATTACAAAATAAGAGAATCAAAATAAAGTGAAATGTATTTCACTTTATTTATATATATATATATATATATATATATATATATTTAATATATTTATTTATTATATTTGTTTTTTTAAATCCTCTTAATGCCTTAGCACTAGCCGCATACAGCCACGGATTTCATGAAGGCCCGCACTCAGCACAATAAGTCGCGTTCCAAATTCAAAAAGCATTGGAATTGTTGAGAATACAACTTCACAGTGTAATACGTAGAAGTTAAATTTTGTTTGAAATAATGTATGGGATGTCACAAATTCGAATTTTTCACATCGTTAATCCCGATTTTAGAAATTGAAAAAAAGATATGTTAAAGATTATTAAGTTCTACATAAAATATACGAATTTGGTAATTGTCGCAATCTCGTACCTATTTTTTTTTTTTAGAAAATTGTTAAAACATTTTTTTTTGTTTTTTTCTAAAAATAATTATTTTATTTTTTCTGAAAAGAGACCTTAATGTTGCTTACAACATATCCAAATGACAAAGAAATCGGATAAGTACTTTGGCCAAAAAAAAATAAAAATGTTATTTCTTTTTATGCGTTTTTTTTCTTAACCTGAAGGATTTGAGACTTTATTTTCGGTGAAAGCACTACATATTTAAAGGTTAATAATCCAGTAAAAGGAAATAATTTTTTTCGCTAAGGGCAGTTTTGCCATATTAACCCGGCTATGCCCTTTGTAATATTAAAAAAAATACAAAAAAAAGTGAAATAAATTTCATTTTATTTTATTTTTTGTATTTTTTTTTATATTACAAAATAGGAGAAATAAAAATTTAAAATAAGAATAAAGTGTGTCACATCTAGGATTTGAACCAGGGACTTTGCTAGTCCGATGGGTTAACCGCTATACTTAATGATCAAACGAACTTACCTTAAGTGATATTCGATCTTAATTATATGAAGTGCTTCGTTCGAAGATATATAATTTACCATGTAGTATCTTTATGTTACTAGGCAACCAAACCCATTTTAAGAGCTAGATTTTAAAGCTGTAATAATAAAAAAAAGTTATTCCTTGTCTATGCATATTCTAGCTCCACAGACAATCACACCTCTATTATACAGTTAAACCGTAGGCGAGGTTCTATCAAATGTAGACTAACTAATTTCAAAACGTTTGTGAAATCATTAGAGGGTTTAGTTTTGTCCGATACCTAACGCACAGAGCTTAATTTACGCATGCAAGGGGCTCAATGTATTTTTGATGATTTTACTGACATTCATAATCAGGTAGAAAACGTTATTCCCGACACGGAAATGAACATACTTTTTGAGACCAGAGAGGCATTCGAAAGCGACTATTACGCGATTTTAGCTCATACTCAATGTATGGTCAAAAGTTCGGAAAAAGGAAACGAACCTAAACCGCAAACTAGTAACAATTTAGCACAAACAGTTCGGCTTCCCGTAATTTCCTTACCTACCTTTGATGGAGCTTATGAACACTGGTTGCCGTTTCGCGACACCTTTTCATCTTTGGTACACAATTCCCAAGAATTAACCAGTATTCAAAAATTTCATTATTTGAAATCATCGCTAAAAGGAAACGCACAACTAGTTATCGATTCGTTAGAGTTTTCGGCGGATAATTACACGATTGCTTGGGAACTGCTATTAAACCGATATAACAATAGTAGATTACTAGTACACAATCATGTAAAAGCCTTGTTTTCAATACAATCGCTTAACAAAGAATCACCGGCATTGTTAAGAAAATTAATAGACACAGTTTTAAAGAATTTACGTGCTTTAAAATTACTCGGCGAGCCCACTGAGAACTGGGGAACGCTATTAATTTATTTAGTTGTTTCTAAATTAGATTCCACTACCGAACGCGAATGGGAGGAATACAAGAGTACGTTATTACCAGTATCAAACGAAACAAAAACCGCGCTCAAAATAGATGACTTAAATTCATTCGCGACCGCGCCGACATGTTAGAAACATTGTTGGTTACGCACAGCCGGTCCAACTCAAGTTATCCGCAGCAAAAATCATTGACTCAAAACGCACATACGACCTCCAAGGTTCACTGTAACGTAGCTACCGAAAAGCCCGTGGACAGGTCTCACTCCAAACAAACACCACACAAAAAATTATGTCCTATGTGCAACGGTAAACATTCACTATACTCGTGTCAAGCATTTATAGATTTAACATTGAACGATAAATTAAAATTAGTTCGCGATAAAAGTTTGTGTGAGAATTGTCTTCGAGCAGGTCATACGTCTAATGATTGTCGAAATGGCCCATGTAGAAATTGTAACAAAAAACATAATTCTATAATTCACGAGGACGAGAAGGAGGGCGCATGTGACAAGCGCTCCGTGTCATTACTGGCTACATACAACGGGTCGAACTCGCCCTCCTCCTCTGCCTCAGCCATCGATAATAATATCGCACACGCACGGCATACAATGCAGGTATCGAATGCACACATCAACGCGCAAGTGTCTTCGTTGCAACCCGTCATTCTAGCTACTGCCCTGGTCGAAATTCCTGATAGTTCCGGTAATTATCAAAAGGCGCGCGCGGTTCTCGACCCTGGGAGCGAATGCTGTTTGATTACGGAAGCATTGTGTGACAAATTAAATCCGCACATAATACAGTCCACACATGAAATTCAAGGTATCAACCATTCTATTACTCATAGTTCGCAAAGATGTGAAATAGAAATTAATTCGCTAGTTAACGCATTTAAAACGCGCATACAATGCTTAGTTGTACCAAACGCAACGTCAACACTTCCTACGTTTCCGATTAAACGTAATGAATTCCGCATTCCAGAAAACGTTTGTCTGGCAGATCCTACATTTTTTTAATGTCGGTCCGTCGATGTACTTTTAGGTGCAGGCATATTTTGGGATCTACTAACAGATGGTAAAATACGCTTAGACAATGGACCGTACTTAAAAAATACCGAATTAGGATGGATAGTTTCTGGACCTCTTTTCTTTAAATCGCGAAACTCAAAACGCATTATTTGTAATTTTACTCAATCTCTTGACACGCAATCATTAGATGTTCAATTACGAAGGTTTTGGGAAATCGAAGAGGTCTATGATACTCACAAATCGCATATTTCGCGCAGCGATGATGAAGTTGCATCCGAAAACCATTTTATTCAAACAACCACCCGTCTGGAGGACGGCAGGTTTTGCGTGCAACTTCCCTTTAAAGAACCTCCAGAATCTCTCGGTGACTCATTCGCGCAAGCCAAAAGACGCTTTATGTCTCTCGAGAAAAGATTTGTTCGCGATCTGATGTATAAAAGTATGTACAGCGACTTTATAAAGGAGTACCTATCTTTAGGTCACATGAAACGAGTTTATACCTACGGAACCGCTAATTACGTATTAGCGCATCATGGAGTACTTCGCGAAAATGCAATAAAAACTCGTTTAAGGGTTGTTTTTGATGGCAGCGCCCCCACCACCAGTGGCAAATCATTAAACGACTTACAACTTGTAGGGGCACCTATTCAGGGCGATTTAATTGCGATATTGCTAAGATTTCGCGAAAATAGGTTTGTTGCATGCGCTGACATCGAAAAACATTATAGGCAAGTTCGTATCGCTGAGTCTCAGCGCGACTTGCAACTTGTTTTATGGCGCGACAACCCAAGTAACGAACTTGAAATATATCAGCTGACCACCGTTACATACGGCACGGCGGCCGCCGCGTTTCTAAGTTGCAGGTGTCTTAAACAATTGGCGCTGGAATGTACAGATTCTGAAGTAGCTAGGACCATTAAAGATGATTTTTACGTTGATGATCTGATCACTGGGTCGTCCTCAATTTCCGAGTTGCAACACATTTGTGAGGAAACCACGAACGTCTTAGGTTCTGGTTGCTTTCCATTGCGCAAGTGGGTTTTTAATTTTGACTGTATAGACCAACGCTATAACGACGATATTTCTAAGGAGTTATCATTGGGTGAACACGCGCATAGTAAGACTTTAGGTATCGGTTGGTATAATAAAAGTGACGAATTATTTTACCATTCACAACACGAGTCAAAATCAAAACCTGTCAATAAACGCACAATACTGTCTACCGCTTCACAGGTTTTCGATCCGCTCGGATTGCTAAGTCCTATGATAATTATTGCCAAATGTTTATTACAACGGCTTTTTTTATTAAAGATCGATTGGGACGCAGCTGTTCCCGATGACGTCACGCAAGCTTGGCATCGTTTTATTGACAACCTATCAATTCTACCTAGCATTCGCATACCTCGCTATGTTATGTGCAGTAACCCTATATCTATAGAGTTACATATATTTTGCGACGCAAGCCAATTAGCGTATGGCACTTGCGCCTATATTCGAACAATAGATAAGGAATCAGCTGTTACCGTTCGGTTAATTTGCTCGAAAAGTAAGGTCGCGCCCATAACACCCATAAGTATACCGCGTTTGGAATTGTCAGCTTGCTTATTAGGTGCTAGATTATACAATAAAATAAGACAGTCACTTCGCGCGAAATTCAACCTCATAAACTTTCATACAGATTCGACAATAGTATTAGGTTGGCTTCGAATGCAGCCTAATCTACTGAAAACATTTGTTCAAAATAGGATTGCAGAAATCCATGAACTTACAAAAAATCATTCCTGGCATCATGTTAGCGGCAAATGTAATCCAGCTGACCTGGTATCCCGGGGAGTACACTTAGACGCACTTCGCGATTCTAAACTCTGGTGGACCGGACCCGATTTCCTGCATGATATTAATTTTAATACCCAGAAATTAGATTCGTCGTTGCTAATAGACGAGTCTCAGTTGCCCGAACGCAAAAGTACGCCTATGACGATACTGGTATGCAACGACAATAACAATAAGTTGTTTATGTTCTCCAGGTTTTCTCAATACAATCGTATGCAGCGCGGCCGCTTATGTACTTCGCTTCATTCATAACTTGCGCAATAAAGATGTACGTCACACCGGTGTGCTGACCGTAGACGAACTGAGGAAATCAGAGATATTACTCTCGCGCTTATCGCAATTAGAGTCATTTTCGGATGCTTACAACTTATTGGTAAGAAACAAATGCATCACAAAGGGTTTTTTAGCCAAATTAAATTTGTTTATCGACGATAACAAACTAATCAGGGTAGGGGAACGTCTCACAGATTCCAGTTTTGAATATAATAAAAAACACCCGATTTTACTTTCTAGCAAGCATCATTTTATTATATTGCTATTCCAATACGAACATAAACGATTATTGCACGCTGGACCACAACAAACATTATTTTCGCTTCGCGAGGCCTGGTGGCCCGTGAGCGGAAGGAATCTCGCTAGAAAAATAGTTCACAGTTGTGTGATTTGCGCCCGCTTTCGGGGTAAAACGCTGACTCCTATCATGGGTAATTTACCCCCAGAGCGATTGGAACCTGGATTCGCGTTTGTTAACTGCGCTGTTGACTATGGAGGTCCTTATTACATTTTAAACCGTAAAGGTCGGGGAGCCACCACTGTTAAAGCGTATTTATGTATATTTATATGCTTCACTACGCGCGCAGCTCATTTGGAGTTGGTTACCGATCTCTCTTCGGATGCGTATCTCCTGGCATTAAAAAGGTTTATTTCGCGTCGTGGTAAGCCATCAAAAATATTTTCTGACAACGGACGAAATTTTGTAGGTCTCATGAATGATTTCGCAAGGTTTTTAAATTCATGTTCAGGTGAAATTAAGGAGTACGCAAACTCTCAAAAAATTGATTTTATAATGACGCCGCCTTATGCTAGTCATTTTGCCGGTCTGGTCGAGGCCGGTGTTAAAAGTTGCAAACACCATTAACGACGTATGATAGGTGATGTAAACTTAACCTACGAGGAGTTCAGCACGGTATTGACACAAGTCGAGGCCATCCTGAACTCCCGTCCTTTGAGTCCTATGTCCTCAGATCCGCGAGACTATTCTCCCCTCAGCCCGGCTCACTTCCTGGTTGGCCGGCCGCTCACGGCTCCCGCATGCACAGACCTCAAGGACGTTCCTGAAAGCCGCCTGTCACGATACCAACGCGTGGAGCGCATACGACAGCACTTCTGGACAAGGTGGTCAAAGGAATTTATATCTGAGCTGCAGGTCAGGACGAAATGGACCCGAAACCTGGATGACCTGAAGACTGACACCCTCGTCTTAATTTAGGAAGACCATACTCCACCCCTGAAATGGAACTTAGGGCGAATTATCAAGACGTTCCCAGGCAAAGACGGCATCTCTCGCGTAGCTGATATCCGCACAGCCAACGGTACCGTGCGCAGAGCCTTCTCCAAGATCTGCCCACTGCCGACGAGCGACGAGTAACGTCATCGTCTTCTTTTCACATTGGAAGCTAATCCTTCCAAGGCCGGGAATTTATGTTACGGCGTATACCTAAACGCATGCACATCAGCTGACGGCGCGCCGTGACCTTTAACCTGGCTCGCGTCTAGCGACAGCGCGCATCCCCAGCCGCGATGCAACTACCGTGACGTCACATACATGGTATCACGTCATGAGCAGCCAATGAGAGGCATATATGACGTGATAGGCGACCAATCACATGCTGGCTCGTCATCCCTTCAAGCACCAATGAGGATAGAAGCCAACTTGGAGCGCATCACTCTCTCTCATACCTACCACCACGTAGCACTAGCCTATTTTCCAATTTTTGATTTATATACAAGTAATTAAGCCACAAAAAATAATGTACAAAAAACCCGAATTAAAGTAATTAATTCGATGAACTGCTGCCTTCGTCATTTCAACATCCTGCCATCCACATCTTCGCAATCCAGGCCATCAGCCACCAACGGTGTCTAAACGCGCAGACAATTAGTATTAATCAGTCTTTTTATTTATTTTTCCTCTCTATCCCTATGAATGTAGGTATATTTCAACATTTTCTGCGCTTACGTTAATAACAAAAAATAAAATAATACTGCTCTCATGCAGTTAAACTTGAAATTAAGTAATCACATGTACAAGTAATTAGTATGTAATTAGTTATAATATTGTATATATTACGTAACAAAACAATAAATGCTGCTCTCTTGCAGTTATATAATAATGTTATATATAAATCTAAATATTAATCAAACACAACAATATCTTTTAGAAGAAAAACCGGCCAAGTGCGAGTCGGACTCGCGCGCGAAGGTTTCCGTACCATTATCAATTTATTATTAAAAAATACAGTTAAATCAACCTACATATTTTACAGACAAACGGGTCTTAATCGCGTAAACTTACGTTTAATTATATCCTGACGTTTCGGGCATGACGTTACACCCGTGGTCGCAGGCAGACTTAAGACCCGTTTGTCTGTAAAATATGAGTGATAATCGTGAAAGTTTAAATCAATATAAATCAACCTACCTCAAAAACTATAGGAGATAATTTAATCAAACTAAAAATCTTTGATAGAGTTTATTAATGTGCATAACATATATATTTTTTAGAATTTTAAATCACGTAGTTTAAAAAATAGAGGGGGGGACACATTTTTCAGAATTTGAGAGCTAATATCTCGAAAACGATTTGCTGAAATAAAAATAAGATTTATAAACCTGCATATCATTTTCAAAGACCTTTCTATTAATACCCCACACGCTTATATACAACTAAAAAATTTTTTCTATCCCTCAGTTACATGTATGGAGGGCTCCCACCCCAATGGTTTTTTTTACAATTTAGTATCATAATCCTGTAGCGGTTTATACAACACATATCCTTACCAAATTTCGTTACTGTAGCATTTATAGTTTCCGAGTAAATCGTCTGTGACAGACGGATAGACGGACAGACGGACATGACGAATCTATAAGGGTTCCGTTTTTGCCATTTTGGCTACGGAACCCTAAAAACATCTTAACAAATGTGGCTGCTGGTAAGTACCTACCATCTATGCCGCCTCAAGAAATTGCTACAATGATAAGATAGCATTAGCAAAATTGTTCGATTGTTCGGGTCACTAACCACAGGTCTATTGTAAAATTTTGCAAACGTCTGTGACGACCCTGTCCAGCCTGCAGCCCTTCTAATAACGTCAATAGATACACCTTTTGCACTGGCTGTGGAAGTCGAAGCGTGCCGAACAGAGTGGCCTTTAAAAATATTTGTGTCAATTCCTGATCTTGCCAGGGTACTTTTAATCCACCGACTTATTGTTGATGGAGTGGCTGATTTATAAGGTATTTTTGTTGTAATAAACAGATTGTCAATCGCGTTTCTAATATCCTTAGTATGATTTATATAATACTGTAATGATAAAGCAGGACAAATTTCAGGCTCACTATAGAATGGTAAAACTAATGTAGGTTGGGGACGATCTGGGGCAGATGTTTTTATTATATAATATATGTAATGTTTATGTCTGTGTGTGTGTTGGTCTTTGGGCAATGGAGAGGGCTATGCTAGGAGTCTCTCTGCGTGATCGGATTAAAAATGAGACCATCCGCAGCAGAACCAAAGTAACCGAAATAGCTCTCCGAATCGCTAAACTGAAGTGGCAGTGGGCGGGGCACATTGCGCGTAGAACCGATGGCCGTTGGGGCGGGAAGGTTCTTGAGTGGCGGCCACGTACCGGAAGGCGTAGCGTAGGTAGGCCCCCCACAAGGTGGACCGATGACCTGGTGAAGGTCGCAGGAGTCCGCTGGATGCGGCTGGCGCAGGACCGGTCATTGTGGCAATCTTTGGGGGAGGCCTATGTTTAGCAGTGGACGTCTTTCGGCTGATATGATGATGATGATGATGATGAATGTTTATGTGTATTCCCGACTCTAGACAAGTAATGTTACTTACTTTCATTACTGAAAGTGTTTGTACTCTTTGGGCTGTACATAGTGCTTTTAAGGTAACAACTTTCTGGGTTAAAGTTTCCAAGTTTAACGAGGAGTGTGGATACCAAGTCTTTAGGGTGTTTAGAACTATACATGGATCCCAAGTGATTTTATATCTAGCCGATGGTGGTTTTGTTCTGTAGAAACCTTTTAGAAGTCTTTTAATCCGTTCATCTTTACCTATTTATACGATTACCGATAATTAAAGAGAGAGCCGATTTGTGAGAATTCAGCGTTCCATAAGTGGCTCCTTTATTAAACTGAATTGACAAAAATTGCATTATTTTTGGAACGAATGTTCATAATGGGTCCATTTGGTTATTCTGGCAATGATTCCACCAAATTTTGAAAGTAACCTCATACTGTTTTAAAGTGTTATTTGATAATGATGCTAACATGGTATCTAAAGAGACTGTAGGGACCGCCTGCCTTATCATGGCTTGCCTGATAAGATTCCTGCCACCAGGGTAAGCTGTTGATGCAAGGGGTGACAGCTCCTGAAAGGGGAGAATAGAAGATGTTTATCTGGCCCAAAAAACAATAACTCTGAAATGAGCATTTCTTGCATTATTGGGAACCATGGTTGTGATGGCCAATATGGCATGACCATGATACCTGAGGCTTTTTCATAATTATTTTTTTGTAAGCACTTTAATATTAAACTAAAGGGTGGAAACGCATAGAAAAAATTCTTAGACCATTTTACTGTATTATATTATAATTTGCATCAATATTTGTTGCATCCGGGTCTGGTTTCCATGATATGTATGTAGAGCACTTAGCATTAGCTCGAGATGCAAAGAGGTCTATATCAGAAACTCCAAGTGTTTTAGTGATAGTTTCAAAAACATTGTTATTTAATTCCCACTCTGTATCTGTATTAGTTTTTCTAGATTCAGTATCAGCCTCTATATTTTCTGAATATTTTATGTATGTAGCGAATAACCACAGATTCCGTTTTTTGCACCATTCCCAGATATCATTGTCAGCCTCTGTAGCCTAGTTGGTAGTGACCCTGCCTACGAAGCTGGAGGTTCCGGGTTCGAATCCCGGCGAGGGCATTCTTTGTATATTTATTTATCAAAAATGTTTGTTCCTTGGTCATGGCTGTATATGTATTTAAGTATCTATATGTATCTATCTATTATATAATTATATCGTCGCCTGGTACCCACATCACAAGCCTTAATTGAGCTTACCGTGGGACTAGGTTGATTTGTGTAAGATGTCCCAAGATATTTTATTTATTTATTTTTTATATTTCTAGCCAAGGTATTTAAATGTGGAAACTGCACTCCCCCCATGCGATTGATGTAGGAAATTGCAGTTTTGTTGTCTACTCTTAATAAAATATATAAATGGTGTCTATTTTTTACAAGGGCTTTTAAAGCTAAAAATATAGCTAATAACTGTAAGTAGTTTATATGGAAGTTTAGTTCTTATTGCTTCCATGCACCATTTATTCTAATATTATCGGTTACAGCTCCCCAACCTGTACGAGAAGCTTCTGTGTAGATTTCAAGGTCATAATATGTATGGGATTGGAAAGATCTAGAAGTTTGAAAATATTTTTTGCCCACCATTTAAGATCTAACTTAATGTCTGGATGCAATTTTGTTTTATTGTCATAATTATTATTTTGCTGCAGTAAAGCTAAGTATTTTTGTCTTTCCAAAAATTTTGTGTATATCCATCCATATTGTGTAGCCGGACAAGCCGATACAAGCAACCCTAACAGTTGAGCTAAATCCCTTATTACACATTTGTCTAAGTTAAGAATTTTTTTAATTTGTATACTAATATGGATCCTTTTTTCCAAAGGTAATTCCATTGTCATATTATTTGTATTATAAACAAAGCCTAAAAAGTCATAAGTTTTTGAAGGTTCCAATATGCTTTTTTCAAAATTTATAACAAAACCTAAACATTGCAGAAGTGACACAGTTTGTTTGACATTGTCTAAACATTCTTTATAATTTGAACCAATGCACAGTATATCATCAAGATAAATTATATTTTTATGACCTTTCTCCCTTAAGTGAGTTACAACAATTTTCATAATTTTAGTGAAAATGTATGGGGCCACTGACAGCCCATATGGTAGAGCTAGAAATTCATAGAACTGGCCATTGTGTGAGAAGCGTAGATATTTTCTGTCATGTTTGTTTATAGGCACTAGTAAATATGATTCTTTCAGATCTATTTTTGCTAAAAAATTGTTCTTATTTATCATTTATGCAGCTGTTCTATGGTCTTCCATTTTAAAATGGGCTGCAGACATAAATTTATTTAAATTTTTTAAGTTTAATATGAATCTTTTACTGCCATTAGGTTTTGGGATAAGAAAAATTGAGGATAAAAACTGGTCTTGTACTGGTTCACAAATAGATATTGCACATAATTCTATAAGCTTTAGAATTGCAGAAACCATATCTTGGCTATCAAGGTCTGAAACAGGTTGATATGTTTTTGGAAGGCATGATTGAAATGGTGGACATTCGAAAGGTATATGATAGCCATTTTTAATATATGATAAAATAGTTTTATCATTAGTAGTGGAACTGGAGGAAGGATTGAGCAAGTTGCGTTGGGACATTGTAGGATTGTCAGAAGTCCGAAGAGAGGGCGAGGACACGATAATCCTAAAGTCCGGCAACTTGCTCTATTTCCGGGAGGGCGACCAACAGTCCCAGGGAGGTGTCGGGTTCATCGTCCACAAGTCCCTCGTAAACAACGTGGTGAAGATCGAGAGTGTGTCGGCTAGGGTGGCGTACCTTATACTCAGAGTATCTGGGAGATACTCGCTGAAGGTCATACAGGTGTACGCGCCGACTTCGACACACTCCGACGACGAGGTGGAGGCTATGTATG
Organism: Thaumatotibia leucotreta; assembly: GCA_025490895.1. Lineage (NCBI taxonomy): Eukaryota > Metazoa > Arthropoda > Insecta > Lepidoptera > Tortricidae > Thaumatotibia > Thaumatotibia leucotreta. The sequence continues at coordinate 85,371 of JALPQI010000957.1, read as the reverse complement.
ATGATATCTCAAAAGCCATGCATAGCTCCAGAACCTACTTCACCGTTGTTATGGGGGACTTCAACGCGAAACTGGGCAAAAGAGATGGTGACGAGCTGAGGGTGGGGCAATTTGGGGTTGGACGTCGGAACCACCGGGGCCATCTGCTGGCTGGTTTCTTGGAGAAGGAGGGACTCTACATGATGAACTCCTTCTTTAAGAAACGCGAGCACAGAAAATGGACTTGGATGAGTCCCAACGGTGCAACTAAAAACGAGATCGACTTCATCATATCGACGAAGAGACATATATTCAACGATGTTTCTGTGATCAGTACGGTTAAAACCGGAAGCGATCACCGCTTGGTAAGAGGCACGTTGAATATATGTCCTAAGCTAGAACGCTCGCGACTGATGAAGTCTACGCTCCGTCCTGCACTCCATCTTCAAAACCCCGAGAGCTTTCAGCTGGAACTCCAAAACCGTTTCGATTGCCTAGGCGATGATGTGGACGTATTCAACGACGGGTTTGTGGAAGCTGTCCATAGCGCTGGGTCTAAGTTTTTTAAGGCCCAAAGGACAAATAAGACCAGGAAGCTCTCAGACTCCACTCAGGAACTAATGGAAAAAAGGAGTGAACTGGTTCTACAATCCTCAGTTGATGCGACTTTATACCGGCAGCTCAACAGACAGATTTCTAAGTCCCTCAAACGCGATATGCGCCAATTCCGTACCAAGTGTATAGAAGAAGCCATCGAGCGGAACAAGGGCTCTAAAGTTTTTGCAAGGGATCTGTCTGTTGGGCAAAGCCAGCTCGCCAAATTAAAGACTGAGGATGGTAGAATCGTCACATCCAAATCTGAGCTGCTGACTGAGATAGAGGGTTTTTATGGACAGCTGTACACGTCAACTAGCAGACCCGAAGTTGATCTAGCGGAAGACCTAAGAGCTAAACTGACCCGACACTACACAGAAGACATCCCGGACATCAGCCTGTGCGAGATTAGAATGGCTCTTGAACAGCTCAAAAATAACAAGGCGCCTGGGGAAGACGGAATTACAGCTGAGCTTCTGAAGGCGGGTGGTAAACCGATCCTTACGGCCCTTCAGAAGTTGTTCAATTCCGTCTTACTGGAAGGGAGAACGCCAAAGGCATGGAACAGAGGTGTGGTGGTACTGTTCTTCAAAAAAGGTGACAACGCTTTATTGAAGAACTACCGACCCATATCACTTCTGAGCCATGTCTATAAGCTGTTTTCAAGAGTCATTACGAATCGTCTTGCACACAGGCTTGATGACTTCCAGCCTCCCGAACAAGCCGGTTTCCGAAGAGGCTTTAGTACCGTAGACCACATCCATACGCTTCGCCAGGTTATACAGAAGACCGAAGAATATAACCTGCCCCTCTGTTTAGCGTTTGTGGACTACGAGAAAGCCTTCGATTCGATCGAAACCTGGGCTGTACTACAGTCTCTCCAACGGTGCCAAGTCGACTACCGCTATATCGAGGTGTTGAAGTGTTTGTACGAGAGCGCCACAATGTCAGTCCGACTCCAAGACCAGAGCTCGAAGCCTATTCTGCTGCAGCGGGGAGTTAGGCAGGGAGATGTCATCTCCCCTAAGCTGTTTACCGCTGCACTGGAGGATGTCTTTAAGACTCTGGACTGGAGAAGGCTGGGTATCAACGTAAACGGCGAGTTCCTCACTCACCTTCGATTCGCTGACGATATAGTAGTCTTGGCTGAGACCTTGGAGGACTTAAGTACTATGCTCGTTGACCTCAGTAAAGCCTCCGAGCGAGTTGGTCTTAAAATGAACATGGATAAGACGAAAATCATGTCAAATTCCCATGTAGCACCAACTCCCGTAATAATCGGAGACTTTACACTCGAAGTTGTAGACGAATATATATACCTAGGACAAACTATCCAGTTAGGTAGGTCCAACTTCGAGAAAGAGGTCAATCGTCGAATCCGACTCGGTTGGGCAGCGTTCGGGAAGCTACGACACATATTTTCGTCCAATGTTCCGCAGTGTTTGAAGACGAAAGTCTTTGATCAGTGTGTGTTGCCAGTGATGACATACAGTACTGAAACGTGGCCGCTTACAATGGGCCTCATAAGAAGGCTCAAAGTCACCCAAAGGGCAATGGAGAGGGCTATGCTAGGAGTCTCTCTGCGTGATCGGATTAAAAATGAGACCATCCGCAGCAGAACCAAAGTAACCGAAATAGCTCTCCGAATCGCTAAACTGAAGTGGCAGTGGGCGGGGCACATTGCGCGTAGAACCGATGGCCGTTGGGGCGGGAAGGTTCTTGAGTGGCGGCCACGTACCGGAAGGCGTAGCGTGGGTAGGCCCCCCACAAGGTGGACTGATGACCTGGTGAAGGTCGCAGGAGTCCGCTGGATGCGGGTGGCGCAGGACCGGTCATTGTGGCGATCTTTGGGAGAGGCCTATGTTCAGCAGTGGACGTCTTTCGGCTGATATGATGATGATGATGATGATGATTAGTAATGTAATTCCAACATTCTAAAAAATGTGTTAATCTGCCACCGTGACATACTGTTATTTCTGTGCAGGTGCTTTTCCTTCCGGTTTGGATTTCTTCATCTGACTGTATGAGTGGGAGTTGTACCGAGTGTTTCTGTCTTGGTAGCGCTTCGGCCCGCTCCGATTGTATGGTTTCTGGTGTTGATATTGATAACAAGGCGGGCCCCTGTAGTTTTCCTGATTATATGTAGGTTTCTTATATTGTTTAAAGTTTTCATAACTTTTCTTAATAGAGTGTGAACATTTTTGGGCATACTTTAAGGCCTTAATTTTTTCTGATAGGTCACTTCCATACATGTACTCATCACGATCGGCCTCTTTTATTAAATCTATGAACTTTTTGTCTAATATGGGTGTGATCAACTTCTTCCGTGATTGAGTCTGATTATAATGCAGATCACACAGGATCTGAGAAGTCTCACTGAGTATATTAATTATAGTGGTTCGCTCACCTGTATTGGTCGCAAGCAGGGATAATGCCCTGTTTAAGGCTGTAATGCCCTGGCCCAATTGCTGTTGTTCATCGCCAATTTTCTTGTCTCGGTTTTTCTGTTTCTCAGAAATTGTGGCAACAATTTCAGGATTTAGCTTTGGTGCTTGCAAAAGTTGGCAATTATTTGGCACTAGATATTTTTCAAGTAATTCTTTCTTTTCTTTAAAGTCTCCTATACCATTTTTTAAGACAGGGGACCATAACTTTGCTAGGTCACCATTTATATTTGGCCCATAATTGAGTTTTTCTTTGAATGGTTTTCCCAGAGCTTCCAATGTTTCCGTATCTAGGGCTACTTCAGAAGGGTCAACCTCAATTGGTATTGGGTCAACCTCAATTGGTATTGAATCACCCGTTACTTGGCTTTGCAGGCAAGGACCTGTCTCTTCGTGCCGTACCGTGCTTCGGATCGTATCGGCATCTGAAAGACGTAGCGACACGATATTATGTCATTTCTCAGTAAACCATCATGTGCGTATATCACGTATACACCCCAAGATGAAATAAAAACACGTCAGTGTATCTCGTAAACCACCCGTATTTACTTTAACACGTCAATACGTCTCGCGTACCACCCGTGTAAACAATTTTTTATAGCATCGCCGTTTTTAGGTTAAGTACCCATTATTTTGACAAAATAAACACTCTCCACTCATTTTTATCAATTTTCTGTAAGAAATATTGTTAAACAAAGCATACCTGAATGATAATCCGCATCAGAGTCGACATAATGTGATGGCGACCTCGACCGGCGTCCCCGCCATTGTTTTTCTTCTATGCGTTGTATCTTTCGCAAATACTTATTTATCTTTTCTTCGGCCTTTCTTTTATATTTCGGCATCTTATTTTGCTTGTTATTGAGCACTATGTGATGTATTTTATCACCAATGAACAAATATTTTCCGTAGTGATAGCGTTCGTTGCCGCGCAAACAAAAAGAATGATATAGAGGTGTGATTGTCTGTGGAGCTAGAATATGCATAGACAAGGAATAACTTTTTTTTATTATTACAGCTTTAAAATCTAGCTCTAAAAATGCGTTTGGTTCCCTAGTAACATAAAGATACTACATGGTTAATTATATATCGAGAACGAAGCACTGTAGTATAATAACTCGTATTCGATGTTGTTAGCTGAGGGGGATCCTTTTCTGTGCCGCTACTGTACTAATAGTACATTGTGCATCAAGGGAGGCAAGTACGGAATTACTAACGAGAGTGTTAGAAGCCCGACGCCGTTGGACGTTTATGACTCGAGTTAGTATTCCGCTTACCGACCGTGATGCATCATACAATTTTTTTATCACACTTGCTGACAAAAAATTAAATTTTAAGTCATACTATTTTTAAATGACGTTTTGACATTTCTATTACTCCCTAGGGAATTTCGCTTTTCTATTACTCCCTCTATGCACGCAAGCAATGGCGCGCTTAGACAGCAAGTGTGATGAAAAGAAAATCACTAGAACTTTGTTCATTTCGTGGGAATTTACTTGGAACTGTTTTTTTAAATTTATTTTAGAAAACAATATTACTTACATAATGGTTTTAAAATTAAATAAACCAACATGTATATAAAAAAATAAAATTCGCGTATTTATTTTGACAATTCGTTGGACCTAACGCCATAGTGCTGCTGACATCTCACCGCCCGCTCCATAGTGACAGAAAATGTATCAAGAATCGTCACTATACAAGTAAATATAAATCTAAGCTCTGAAATGGAATTCGAGAACAAAAATGTAAACAATCTATGACAATGACATGACATGTGTTATTTTCATTATTTTTGAACGATCTATCTAGCTTGGATATTGACGCTGAAATAATTCAATATGCTGATGACACAACTATAATCGTTAATGCTGAACCTGGTGAAAATTTAGTCCTTAAAATAAGTGGAATTCTATTAAAATTGGAAACCTGGTTTAGAGTGAATGGTCTTCAGTTAAACTCGGACAAGACGCATATCATGAAATTTAGTACGTGGCAAAAACAATCTGATAAGATTGAAGTAATTACCTCTAAGGGTGTAATCCAAAGTGTACAAAATGTAAAGTTGTTAGGGTTTCACTTAGATCCTAGTTTTTCGTGGAAGATGCATATTAATTCGGTCTGCGGTAAATTAGCAAAAGGTGTCTATATTCTTAAGCAGTTAAGACCACTTATATCGAGTAGTAAACTTAAGGAAGCATATTATGCCTATGTTCACTCAAACATCTCTTACGGAATATTATTGTGGGGAAACGCAACAGATTTCGAGCGAGTTCTAAAAATGCAGAAACGTGCCATTAGGATCTTAGCTAACGCAAAGTATAGAGATAGTTGTAGGGACCACTTTAAAAATCTAGGAATCCTGACATCAGTATCAACATATATATATGAGGTATTATTATATGTGAAAAGAAATCAAAATGAATTTGTATGTACAAAGGACATAAGTGCACGCCCAACAAGGTATCCAGATGATCTGAGGCCAGTAAAATGTAGACTGAATATCACAAAAAAATGCCCTAAGATAATGGCTCAGAAATTATATAATAAGCTGCCAAAAGTAACTAAAGCCGAAACTAATATCAACATTTTTAGTCGCCAAGTAAAGAAAATGCTATTAGGTAAAACATTGTACAACATAAAGGAATACTTAAATAATGAATATTAATGCTACTGCAACCATGTAATTTATGTCATAATAATTATAATTGTATAACGTCTATTACTTTAATAATATTGCTAATTATCTAATATTTGATAATAATTTTAAAATATAAATTAATGTGTAAAATGATAATGTGTACCAATATTTTGACGATCTTAATATGTATTCATCTTTATATTCGATTGTAATAGGAAAATGTAATACTTATTGAGAAATAAATGAATCTGAATCTGAATCTGAATCATTATAAAGTCAATGTTAAAGTGACATTCCAGGGGTGAAAAAAGTGCAGACTTCTAAACTTGGGTTCATATAGAAAAACTAAAATGTTTATAATACAAAGTATAGGGTCAAGCTACATAGGCGCTTATAACTTATAACTACCTAGATGTGCTCGCACCAATTTCGGAATAAAGTAAACAAAGCCATAAATGCTGCCAAAAATAGATTTAGACAGGAACAGCTACACAAATGTGGGAGGGATTTGAGGAAGATGTGGTCTCATATTAATGGCTGGCTAGGTAGAAATAAGGCAAGTTTAGATCAAGTTATTATTAAGTACTTAGGAAAACAAGATAAGATAGAAAATATTTCGAATAATTTTTCAAGAACATTTACTGAAGAAGTTGTTAACATTAAAAATACCCATAAGTGCGATCACACCTTCCTCGATCGTTCTAATTATGTATGTCCTGCGCCATTGTCAATGCGTTTCTGTAGGGCACGTGCAAATGATGTGTTGAAAATAATAAATAGCCTAAGCGATAACAAGACTCCTGGTTGCGATACTATAAGAGTGACCGACATTAAATATGTTAAAGAAAAAATTTGCCCATTAATTGCAAAATTTATTAACCTTTGTGTAGAAAATAGTGTTTATTCTTCAGATTTAAAAATTGCCAATATAAGACCATTGTATAAATCAGGCAGTCATATTGACTACACCAACTATAGGCCTATTGCGATACTATCTGTGATAAATAAAATAGTGGAAAAATATATAATGGAGCAAGTGTCCAATTTCTTAGACAAATATAATATTATCTCGAACTCACAGCATGGCTTTCGAAAGGGGCGAAGTACTGCAACTGCGCTGGCAGCTTTTACAGACTACGTAAATGAAAGTCTAAATGAGCGGAAGCAGCTGGTGGTTATCTTTATTGACTTCAAAAAAGCATTTGATACTTTAGAGCACCACCAGCTCCTTCAAGCTATGGATGAGTGTGGTATACTCGGTCCACTTAATCAGTGGCTTAGAGCTTACCTGCAAGGTAGAACACTTCAGACTGTCATAGACGGAAATGTGGGTTCGAAGTTCAATATCACTTATGGGGTACCGACTGGCTCAGTGTATGGTCCCATTGGATATAGCATGCATGTGAATTCTATGTGTAACGTAGTTAAATACTGTAAAGCATTTATGTACGCTGATGACACATGCTTAATGTTAGCTGACAATGATTTAAATGTTATTCAGCAAAAACTGCAGGAAGATTTCGATAATATATTGAAATGGTCTCATGATAATGGCATTATACTAAATCTATCTAAAACTAAATGCATGCATATATACTCGCCCCATAGTAAAGTATATGGTGTTGCCAAGCCGGTTGTGATAGGTCACTCTTTTGATTGCCTGCATAGTGTGAGTGGTACTTGTCGGTGCAAGGAAATTGAAGTCGTGAATAGCTATAAATACTTGGGTTTGACTGTCGATAGTAATTTTTCATGGAAAATACATGTTGAAAATGTTAGTTGTAAGCTTAGGCTTGCCTTAGAAAAAATCTATCACTTGAAGTTTATTGTAAACAAGGCTACTTTGTACACAGTTTATCATACGCTTGCGGCTTCTATTATATCTTATGGTATAAGTAGCTATGGCTGCACCTTTAAGTCCTACTTGGAACAAATCAGGTCAATACAGATACGGTTTCTTAAATTGTTAGTAGATAAAAAAACGAAGGAAAAATGTAAAGACGACTACTCAGTATTATTCAAGATATGTAAAATATTACCAGTGCATGATACAGTGAATTTAATGATAGCTTTAGAAGAATATGGTAGTCATGAATTTAAATTTAAAAGTGAACGGTCATGTTACCCTATTAGATCTGCACAACAGGGGAAGTATATTGTACCTAGAGTAAGTAATTATTATGGTCGGAGAACAAGACGTTATCTAGTCCCTACAGTTTGTAATCTTCTGTCTATAAAGGACACTAGTTTATCAAAATATTCATTTAAAAAGAAAATTAGGGAAGTGTTGTTGTCTGCACTATAGCACTGATGTGAAGCGGAATAATATCTTTATACAAAAACAAAAATGGTAACTGTAATAAGTAATAATATTTGTATAAATAGGCTAGTTCTATCTGTCAACTGTCATGAGTGTGCAAGTGCTCCTGAAGTTTATTTACATATATCTGTCATAAACTGTGTGAAAGTACCTAACAGTATCATCAAAGTGTACACTGAAATAACCTTACCGTGTATTAGTGTTATCTCTACCTAAATAACTGGAAAAGTGCCATAAATCAGTTGTTAATTTAAGTTACTGACACTAATACAACCAAAAATTATTCTACCTACCCTACTAATCAATTTAGTAACAACCACAATATGGAGTTGAATACCCCCAACTATTTTTATTGAAGTAGTGTTGCCAATGGAATAAAAATAAATCCCCCCAAAAGCATTTCTCTTTGGGCGATTACAATGAAGGAAAATATTGAAAATAATACTCCCCCAGCGAGTAAAAAAATACTCACACAACAAGTTTTTCATCCATCACTGTTTAATAGAAATCGATCTTCATCCCTAAGTGAACTGCCCAGGAGCAATCTGGATCCTCAACAACCTGGACCAGCAGAGAAATCTTATGATAACTCGAAGCTACAACAAACCAAGCCCACAGAAGACAGTGATGTAGACATGAACCAAAAAGAACCTCCAGCACCTCCATACTGGCAAAGAGTTCCCACCAACAATAAGCGGAGAAGAACCTGTAACTCTCCTCCGAGCACCGAACATCTTACTACTACTATATCCAACCGATTCGAAACTTTACCACAGGACCAACCCGAAAATAGTGCCAACACTACATCTGCTACCCCTGGATCAACGAACAAGCCACCCCCTATAGTCTTGTATGGTATTGAGGATGTCAATGAATTAAAGAAGCTCTTAACATCGGTCTGTGACCCGGAACAGTTTAAATTTATAATAGTAAACAAAAACTTACTTCGAGTCTTAGTGCAATCTCCTGAGACATATAAGGCTGTGATATCAAAAATAAGAGATTGTGGCCTAATTGGGCATACCTTCACTCCAAAAGACAAAAAGCCATATCGCATAGTCATACGGAAGCTGCACCCTACTACACCCCATAAGGACATAATTGAAGCAATAGAAGCAACTGGTAACAAAGTTTGCGGAGAAATTATTAATAAATATGGACCAGACAAAACACCGACTTTTACTTTCTTTGTTAACCTTGAGCGTAATGCTAACAACAAAGCAGTCAAAGATATCAAAAGTATCTTTTATCAACAAATAACCATAGAAGACCCACGAAAATCTAAAACAATAGTACAGTGTCAGCGGTGCCAACAATACGGACACACAAAGAACAATTGTATGAGACCTTATCGTTGTGTGAAATGCGCTGGAGGGCACAGATCTGCAGACTGCAAAAAAGACCGTAACACACCTGCTAAATGTACTCTTTGTTCATTTGACCATCCTGCTAATTATAAGGGATGCCAAGTGTACAAAGAGATTTTAGCTAGAAAATCCAATTAAAATAAAATAAACCGCTTGAGTAACTATGGATTCACCAATGACAATGCTCAGTCAAACATAAACCCTACAGACAACGATGAAGACAGACCTACTCCAAAAATCCCAAACTCGATTCCACGTGACAGAGCAATGTACTCCGACGTGACAGCTAACCGCAACCCTTCAACTCCGAACCCCACTTGCGATCAACAACAAAACACCCAGCTCAGCTCTACTCTAGAGCAAATACTATCTAAACAATCTGAAAAGTTAGACCAGCTCATACAACAAATAGGTACATTGCTTAACCTATTAACAACCGTAATCTCTAAATTACATTCATAGTCTTACTAAGGATTGCAACGTGGAACATTAACGGGTTATCCGCTAACATACTGGAACTAGAGGAAGTAATCAAAAATAACAATCTAGACGTGGTACTCATTTCTGAATCTCACGCCACTAAAAATAGTTGTTATCGCATGAAAGGCTTTAACCTATACTTTACTCCACACCCCGACGATGGTAAAGCTCATGCTGGGACTGCTATAGTCATAAGATCGCACATAAAACATACTCTGTTGGAACACTATTCTACATCTCACATTCAGGCAACAACAATACGAGTACAAGCACGTTCAGGGCCGATCACATTGTCAGCAATCTATTGTCCACCGAAACATAAAATCACTCACCAAATGTTTGAAGTTTACTTTACCCAACTAGGAAATAAATTTATAGCGGGAGGCGACTGGAACGCAAAACACACGTTCTGGGGATCACGTATTACGCTGCCCAGAGGAAGAGCATTGAAAAACTGCCTAGATGCAAACCGCCTTACACCAATCTCTTCCGGCGAACCTACCAGTTGGCCATCTGATCCCAATAAGTTACCGGATTTGTTAGATTTCTTCATAACAAAAGGTGTTGGCCAAGTGTACACATCTGTGGAATCAAGTTTGGACGGATCATCAGACCACACTCCTGTTATCCTCACCATACAATCTACAGTCATTGATGTTGATCCACATGAGACGTTAACGAATATTGGAACTGATTGGGAAGGATTCCGCAGCTACCTAAACCAGAACATTAACCTTAAGATTCCTCTGAAGTCTGAAGAAGATGTGGATAATGCCTGCGAGTACATAGTGAACATGATTCAGATATCAGCTTGGCGAAACACCCCAGTCTTTGGCAAAACCTTTCGAAAAAACTCGCAATCTAGCGATATTAAATTGAAAATTCAGGAAAAACGACGTCTGAGAAGAATTTGGCATCAAACTCATCATCCATGGGATAAAACAGCATTTAATCGAGCTGCAAAAGAACTAAAACTGATATTAAAGGACGCAGAAAACCTCAAAATTCGCAACACACTTGAAAAAATTTCACCAAAGGGTAAAGGCGAATTTTCTCTATGGAAGTCGACAAATATCTCTGGAAAACCAAAACAATGCCTACCACCCCTAAGAACAACTAACTCGTGGGCAAGAACAGATTCTGAAAAAGCAGAAGCATTCGCAGATCATTTAGCTTATGTGTTTACCCCAAACGAGGATGCTACGGATGAATCGATTGTGGATGAGATACTACTACAGGATCTTCAAATGTGCCTTCCTATTACTCCTACATCACCTAAGGAACTAAAGAGGGAAATCATGAATCTTGAGTCAAACAAGGCCCCGGGTTTTGATCTTATAACTCCGCGAGTCCTTAAGAATTTACCTAATAAGTGCATCACTTTCCTCACATCACTTTTTAATGCCATCTTTAGAACATCGTACGTCCCTAGGCTTTTCAAAATATCCCAAATCATTATGATACACAAGGCCGGAAAGCCTCATCATGAAGTGACTTCCTACCGTCCAATCAGTCTCACTCCGATTCTCTCGAAATTGTGGGAAAAAATATTCATAACAAGATTAAATGCTCATCTTGGCGATTTTCAAATAATTCCGAAGCATCAGTTTGGTTTCCGTAAATCGCATTCCACGATCGAACAAATGCACCGTGTATATGACGAAATTAGGGATTGTTTTGAAAGAAAACAGTATTGCTCGGCAGCTTTCCTGGATGTACAGCAGGCTTTTGATAAGGTTTGGCACAAAGGTCTCATGTGCAAAGTGAAACAATATCTCCCGCACTCAATTTATCACCTGGTGAATTCATACTTGTCTGACAGACTATTTCAAGTAAAACATGAAGATGCAAGATCTTCACTACATACAATTAAAGCAGGGGTGCCACAAGGCTCTGTTTTAGGCCCTGTGTTATACAACATCTTCACGTCAGACCTACCAATCTCTGATGCAGTCACTGTTGCCACATACGCTGACGACATAGCTTATCTCGCCAGTGATAAAGATCCGGAAGTGGCGAGCAGCAAATTACAAGATCTGCTAGATAGGACCCATACCTGGCTGGTGCAATGGCGCATTAGAGCTAGCGCGCAAAAGTCTAACCACATCACATTTACTCTTAGAAAAGAGAACTGTCCACCTGTCAAACTTGGTTCTACTGTTCTCCCGGACACTACATGTATAAAATACCTCGGATTCCATCTGGATAGGAGACTTACCTGGAAAATCCACTTGAAAAAGAAAAGAGATGAAATAAATTTAAAATTCAGAAATCTCCAATGGCTTGTTGGAAGAAACTCTGTCCTCTCTGTTGATAACAAGCTTCTAATATACAACTCTGTCCTGAAACCTGTTTGGACCTATGGCATACCACTATGGAGCACTGCTTGCAAATCAAATATCCTGTGCCTTCAACGCGTACAGAATAATATCTTACGCACAATAGCTGATGCTCCATGGTTCTCCAGAAATAATGAAATACATGACCACCTTGGGGTGCCCACTGTTCAGGAAGAAATAGACAGATATAAAAGAAAATATTTGGACCGCTTGGCTATTCATCCTAATGCCCTGGCAACAAAACTTCTTGAGCCTCTCACTGTGAAGAGGTTAAAAAGGAAGAATATAATATAGAAGGATGGTAGAGGCGCTGGCTTCTCCACCTACAATGTCACCAGGCACGCAACCAATCAGCTTATAGTCTTACGACTGATCGCCGATGAAATATGGAAAAAAAAAAAAAAAAATAGGCTAGTTATAAGAAAGCATGTCTCCGCCAACAAACTGTTCTACAGTTTGGCGGGCAATATATTAATTGTAGCCAGGTTGTTTTTCAGAATAAATGATTTATTATTATGTCCTTTATTTATTCTTACTCTTAGGTTAGGTGATTTATAATATGGTTATAAAAATAAAATACAATAAAACATACAAAAACAATACAAAACAAGTAAACACATTATAAAAAACCTAACCTAGGGTGCCGCCGGCAACGGGGCGGGCCCAAGCTGTCGGTGGTTAGGGCTACAGGGAGAGGAACCGCCGGACTATGCGCGCCGTGTCCAGGATTACCGCCTTCTGTATCTGACCCTTGATCCAACCACCTAGCGAGAGCCTCTTATTATTATTATTATTTTTATTTTTTTGTTCGTTTTTCTCCTTTTTCAAGGCTATCATATATATACCTTACAGATTCCTACTCATATTATATTGCTATAATATGAGTAGGAATCTGTAAGGTTTTCAGGCTATTGCTTAGGGTTTTAGGGACTACTCCCGTGGTTGAGACAACTACGGGTACTATGTGAACGCTGTTTGCTTGCCATTGTCGCCTAAGCTCTATGGCCAGATCTTTATATTTTGTCAATTTATCATTGATTGTTGGCTGAAGATTGTGTGTATTTGGTATGGCTATATCGATAATGTAAACGGTCTTTTTGTCTTTGTCAAATAGTGTGATGTCCGGTCTATTGAAGTGTATCGTTTTGTCTGTCATAATTGTCCTATCTCAATACAATTTATACTGCCCGTTTTCATGTACTGTCGAAGGAATGTATTTATAATACGGAATTTGTTTTTCAGTGAATTTGTATTTATAAGCTAAATGCTGATGGACTATGGATGCAACCTGGTCATGGCGATGCTTGTAGTCTGTTTGGACAATGGCTTTACATGCACCTGTTATGTGTTGGATGGTTTCGGGGGCACTATTGCAATGTCTGCATGAGTCAGTCGGTCGGTCTAAGTCTTTTGTAATATGTTTTCTGTAATTTCGTGTGGCTATGACTTGATCTTGTATCGCTAGCATAAAGGCTTCGGTTTCTGGAAACAGTTTACCCCTTTTTAACCATGTGTTTGAGAGATCTTTGTCTACGAACGCTTGCCCAAGATCGGTGAAATGCCTCCCGTAGCGATTTCTGTGCCCATTCGGTTGTTTTTTGTTGCAGGCTCACTATTTGTTCACAATGCTGGGTGTTTTGATCTTGTAGGTTAAGGGGCGTATATCGGGTGTCTATTTTGGCAGTGTATACGTGTAACGGTGATTCGGTTTTAGCGTGAAAATATTGCCTAAGAGTGGTTATTTGCTTGTTGTGCAAGTTTTTCAAATCTATTAAACCTCTCCCTCCTTCTTGACGTGGCAAAGTTAATATTTGCGTACATGATTTTGGATGATGCTTCCTGTATTTTGTTAAACTTGTGTTGATTGTACATTGGAGCCTCTTCAGATCAGATTGTGACCAGTTAATGACACCGAAAGAATACGTTAAGACAGGTATTGCAAAAGTATTTATAGCTTTTATACTATTGCGCGAATTAAGGTGTGATTTTAAGATAATATTAAGTCTATGTCTAAACTTACGGACAAGTTCTTGTTTTGTTTGTTTTTGGTGTATCTGCCTAGACTGCTGAAAACCTAAATATTTATACGTGTCCTGGTCAGTCATGTTTTCAATTTTCTCCCCACTGTCTAAGGTATATATATACTATTTTGTATTTTTCCTCTGTGGATCGAATTAATTTTGCATTTATCTATTCCGAATTGCATGCCTATGTCTGTTGAGAATTCTTGAGTTATATCAGCAAGGTGGTGGAGTTCGTTAAAACTATCTGCAAAGAGTTTAATATCATCTACATACATGAGGTGGGATAGTGTGTGGTGTGTATTGTCATGTTGAAGTCTGAAACCTGCATCAGCCCTATCAAGTAATTCGGAGAGAGGGTTTAAGGCCATGCAGAACCACAGTGGGCTCAAAGCGTCCCCCTGAAAAATGCCTCTCTTAATTTGAATAGGTTCAGCAGTGTTATTCACTAAGGAAACCGCCTTGCTGTCAGCGCTGTGACAGCGCTGCGGCAGCGTCGAGCCTAAAAATGGTATTCACAAAATGTACTTTAAACGACACTAGTGCTCGGCGACGAATGCGGCGTGAGCTGGAACTACACTGCGTCGAGAGTTTGACGTTTAATGTATGAACTTCGTATTCTCTAACGAAAAACAGCGACGAACTCGCCCGCAACCTCACTCACAGCCTCGATTCCTAATGTCAAATAAGACAGCTAGGATTTTAGACAAGGCTGTCTCGACATCGAGCTCGTTGACGAACGCAGCGTCGAATGTGTCAATAAGAGAATAGCATAGCTGTAGTCAACGTGCTGTCTCCTTGTTTTACCGAGAGTGTTGTTTGCCAACTGTGCATAGCACTTTGCAGGAAATCTATAAGAGTTGGGTGGATTTTGTATCGGTGTAATACATATACGAGCCAGGTATGCGGTACTGAATCGAAAGCCTTTTTATAGTCAATGTACATAGTGTGAATATTCCGTTTCTTTCTCATTGCCTGTTTCATTGCTACTGAATCTATAATTAACTGCTCTTTGCATCCTTGGCTATGCTTCCTACAACCTTTTTGCTGTTCCTTCAAAATATTGTGTTGTGATAAATGGTTGTAGATTGTTTCACTAATACAAGCGGTCAATATTTTGTAAATAGTTTGAAGGCAAGTGATTGGGCGGTATTTTTCAGGGTTTGATAGATCATTATCTTTGGGTAGTAGGAAAGTGCGGCCTTGTGTTATATAAGGAGGCATGGTATCCGGTGACATTATAAATTCATTTAGGTATTTATGGATAAGTGGATGACGGAACGGACGGGGAAGACGCGTCTTCGTTATGTTGGATCGGCTGTTCCCATATATTCGCCCAATATTGGCGCAGCGAGTCTATCGGCGGCAGGGCTGGTGCTTGAGCATTACATAACTGACGAGATTCTGGATTTGTCGAAATTTTCCTATAAAATCCGCTCTCGTTATTTGTAAAAAGTGTATTTTGTGATTTTCTTTCTGAACATGTCAAATATCTCTTAAGTCTACTGGATGCTGTATTCAGTTTCTGTTTAAGTGTGTCTAGGAAATGTTCAGGCTCGGTGTTGGGATTTTCAAACGTTGCATGTGTACGGTAAGTGTTCTTTATAGTTTCGATTGCTAGAACTATTTTTCTTCCTCGGTTACCTCTGATGTACTGTGTAAGTCGGCCTATGTCCACTCTGTACCTACTTATTGTGGACTCTTGTCGTACTTGCCACTTGGGTTTGTTTGGTTTTCGTCTACAACCAGTAGAATTGGGATGATCCATATTTACCCCGACGTATACAGCTGTAGTATATGCTGTAGTGTAGATAATAGTCTGAAGTATGTTAAAATCTAGGTGGCCTTTAAGGTGCTGAGGTAAGACGTGGTTGTTTATGAACTCAACTGTTAATATTAGTTTTCGTGAGATTTTTAGTTTAGGGATACGGGGTTTTTTTGTGGGATCTATGTTTTTAAACAAATCAAAATTACTTTGAAATTGTGTTCGGATTTGTTCTTCGTTTATGTCTTTCGGTATCAGCCCCCTACGTTGCTTGTTTGTCTTAGATCTAGTGTGCGTGGGAGATTGGCGGTTTAATGAGGTATGGGAATCTACTTTGTTGCTATTTTGTTCACTCTGGTCATCCTGTTGTATTGAGTCTAAATCAGTAAAAGAATTTTGTGTGTCAATATTAATTACGGAACTACCTACTGTGCTTTGGTCTTCTTGTAATGTGACGGAGCATGTTGGAACATTTTTAGTTGCTAACTCGGTTCTAATTTGGTTTCTAATTGCCTGTATTCTTGCATTACTTATCATTTTGTTATTCATGATTACTCTTCTCTGGTCAGCTATTCGTTGGTCTGATACATGTGATAGGTGTGGGAACTGCGATACAAATCTGTCATGTAGTTTTTTCCTGTAAGCTGTCATGTTAGTTTCCAACTCGGTCACTTCAAAATAAAACTTAATAATTGTCTCATTAACCTCTGGCGTCCATGTCATTCTTCCTGAAGTTGGAGGTTGCGAAGACAATGATGCTATGGCGGCATCAGGTCGAGTTGTAGTATTTAAATATTTCTCGACTTCTGACCGAATTTCGTCTAAAGTTGCTTGCGAGAGTAATTTATTATTGAGTATGGCTCGACGTTGGTCTCCTACTCTTTGCCTCGATACGTCCATTTCAGGGAACTCTGTTTGAAACCGTGTGTGTAAAGTTTCTAGATATCCACGTTGAAGTGTTTCTAGTTTGCCGCAAATTAAGTACGTACGCCAGATAAACTTATTCATTTCATGGGTCCACCTTTTTCGCGTACGGGTCGTGTTTGTAGTGGGTGCAGAATTAATGGCAAGTGCCTCCTGCACAACATCTACAGACATCATAGAACTTGTTGGTGATGATGGCGGTGACTGTGATGGGGAATAATTATCGGAATGGTGATATGGACTTGGTGATTGGAATAAACTACGAATTGATGAAGTGGGTGATGAGGCGGTGTTGATGATTTATTATTATTAATTGATTAGGTCAAATTGCACTTTATTTTAATTACGATTTAAGATTTAAATTGTGCAAAGTTTAAACGAAATTAGGAAATTCAGTATGGGTTTTCTCGCCAGGCAGTCTGCCTACCACGGGTTTAACGTCAGAATAATAATTATAATTATAACGGAAGTTTACGAGATCATGTCCTATTTGTCATTAAAATACGAGTATGATTGATTGATAAAGTTTAAATAAATACATTCACAAAAAATTGGACAGTAAAAATATTACATTTGGACCCATTGTGTAACGGCCCACGGCATAGAGCGCATCAGTGCGAGACGATTTTTTTTCTTTTTGTCATATTTAACGCTAACCTTTTGGGTGCCTTCGAAGTAGATGTCGGTGTACACACTATTGGACAGGATCGGAGGAAAGGTAGGCAGCAACTGCGCGCATGAGACCGCACGCTGCTTGTGCCAGTACATCTTGTAGAAGCTTTCCACCTTGTTGCGCAGATTCTCCGGGATTTCGGATTTTGTCTGTAACAAAACATGGTGGTAAGATTACCGCACCGTATTAATTCGAGTACTGATGATAAAGGCGGAATACTTAACAGCTTAAAAAAAACTGACATCAGCCACTGTTTATATTGTGATGGAGGCTAATGC
Source organism: Thaumatotibia leucotreta (assembly GCA_025490895.1). Taxonomy (NCBI): domain Eukaryota; kingdom Metazoa; phylum Arthropoda; class Insecta; order Lepidoptera; family Tortricidae; genus Thaumatotibia; species Thaumatotibia leucotreta. The sequence goes on along the minus strand of JALPQI010000957.1, from coordinate 67,549 downwards.
CCCACCACGCCAATTCCAGAGAAACACATTTCCCAGTCTTCCAATTTGATTTTATATTTTAACAATATTTTCAATTCATCGTAATAGTTAGTACGAGAGTGGTCCCAGAAGTATCCGACCTGACAAAGAAAACAAAAGAAAATCAAAAATTTTATTTTTATTTTTCTACATAATCTTCTTTTAGTTATATCCAGTTTGCCCAGCGTTGTTCCATGACATAAAAATCTTTTACCCCCAAGCCACTTTTTTAAATTTGGAAACAATAAATAATCGGAAGGGGCCAAATCCAGCGAATAGCGGGTGCATGAGGAAGTAATTTGAATTCGACTCGCGGATTTTGGTCATAGCTTTAGTAGTACTACACGGTGTGTACTGGTGCATTGTTCTGGTGAAACAAAAAAATTTTTACACCAGTTGCGGTCTTTCTTTCACTGATTTTTTCACTCAGTTGATGCAAAAGGTTAGCATAATGCTCGCCATTGAGTGACTTTCCTGTTTAAATATAATATATCAAGATTATCTCACGGCAATTCCAAAAAACGGAGGCCATGACCTTTTCTGCAGGTGGAACGGTTTTTGCTTTATTCGGGGCTGGTTCTGCTCTTCTAGTCCGTTGCTTCAACTGCTCTTTCGTCTCAGATGTGAAATAATGCATCCACGTTTCATCCAATGTGATAAAACGCCGAAAAAACTTCGCTTTATTATTGTGAAATTTTGCCAAACACTTGGTCGAAATATCCTCGCGTCGTCATTTTTGTTCATCTGTGAGCAATCGCGGCATATCTTGCGTATATCTTTTTCATATTGAATTTTTAAGTTAATAGGCGATGTACAGCACTTTTTAACCGACTTCAAAAAAAGGAGGAGGTTCTCAATTCGACTGAATTTTTTTTTTTTTTTTTTTGTTGTATGTATGTTACCTGATATCTCCGAGAATAGTGAACCGATTCTAAAATTTCTTTTTGTGATCGAACGTGTATTACCCCGAGATGGTCCCATTGGCACCAAGTTGGGGTCTGATGACGGGATCCTGGAGAAATCGAGGGATCTCTTCAAATGTTATAGGTACATGTATGGCGTTTTTGGTAATTTTCATTCATTTACACGAATTTGCATTCAGAAAGTAGGATTTGAGGAAACCAATGATGGAAACAAATCGGGAATCTTGGAGAAACCGGTTGAAGTCGGTTTTTTAAATTTTTAATTTGGTGATTATTGAAATCCCTGTCATGTCTACTAGCTCACGTATTTTCAATCGACGGTAATTTAATTCCATTTTGTGGATTTATTGACAGTTTCTGGCGTAGTCCCTTCATTTAGCCTACCAAATCTATGTTCATCTTCGCAACTAGAGTACCCTCGTTTAAATTCTCCCACCCAATATTTTACTATTGTAAACGATGGAACAGACTCCTCCAAAGTAAAATCTAGCTCCGCTTTTATATTAGTTGGATTAAAACCTTTCAAATGAAAGTATTGTTTCACATAACGATGGCTAATTATCTCCATGTCTGAAAATCTGTTCACAGCGTCCACTATTGATGGCTACTAAACAAAAGACAAACTATTCTCCGTGTTCCAGTTCCAAATTTAAACTTTATAAAGGGCATTCTTTTTATGAAATTTTCATAAAAAGAATGCCCTTTATAAAGTTTTTTTATGTTGAGTAAATACTTTAAGTATTTACTCAACATAAAAACCTCATCAAGTGTGTCAGGTCGGACACTTCTGGGACCACCCTGGTATCTCTCTCTGACGCGATTGCATCACTAAACTTTTTAAAACTAAAATACACAACATTATCGCAGAATTTTTATTTCATTATATGATAATTATTCAGAGCTCTTACACTGTATAATCTGGTTTTGTTTATTTTTTATTGTTCAGATATGTAGTTCTTAGAATTTCATTTCATAGCGTATTCAATCAAATTTTATTAATCCGTGTAGTATTTTTCATCAATGAGATTTACCCCTAAACATGATTACCGGTATTAACTGACAATGTCAGTTCTGTCAGGCCAAGAAGTTGTTCTAAACCACTAATTGGAGTTCGAGGCCAAATTGATTTGATGAGGTTTTTATGTTGAGTAAATACTTAAAGTATTTACTCAACATAAAAACCTCATCAAGTGTGTCAGGTCGGACACTTCTGGGACCACCCTGGTATCTCTCTCTGACGCGATTGCATCACTAAACTTTTTAAAACTAAAATACACAACATTATCGCAGAATTTTCATTTCATTATATGATAATTATTCAGAGCTCTTACACTGTATAATCTGGTTTTGTTTATTTTTTATTGTTCAGATATGTAGTTCTTAGAATTTCATTTCATAGCGTATTCAATCAAATTTTATTAATCCGTGTAGTATTTTTCATCAATGAGATTTACCCCTAAACATGATTACCGGTATTAACTGACAATGTCAGTTCTGTCCGGCCAAGAAGTTGTTCTAAACCACTAATTGGAGTTCGAGGCCAAAGAAACTACGAAAATATTGCTACAACAATGAAACGTTCTTACAATAGTAAATCCTTTTTTTCTAAAAACAGACGTTGTCATATCTTATTTATTGGTAATTTTAATTCTTAAATTTACAGAAACAATATTATTTACTTGATTTCACGTAAATATAAGATATTTTAATAAAAACTTAACTATTAGCCCACCTAACGAAGACCAAAAATTGCCTATCGGGGGAAATAACTCGTGTATAAGCGAATTTTGGTATAGTTGTAGGGAATGGTGATTTAAACCACGTACTAAAAGTACTGGTGGTAAGGGGTGGAGCTAAAGGGGGGAGAGGGGTGTAAAGGTCCTTATTTTTAATTGTTCGTAAATAGCTCGTAAACCGTGGCTTGTAGCAAAAAACGTGCTAGTACATAAGTAATCTACATAAAATTCTGTACAAAAAAGATGTATGCATGTTTCCTCTGGGATCAATGTGTCATGAGATAGGAAAGCAAGAAGATGGACACTATAGAAATAAACACATTTGTTTAAGTAGGTATGGCACATACACAATGCTCGCGAGCATTCCAAAAGATTGTAATGCTCAATTCCTGACCATATTTAGAGTCTTCAATGTTAAATATAATTTCCTGGATTTGGCTTGGTTTCAGAGATAATCAACCTTTTTTTCCAAATAAGTTTTTCGACGTAACTCGTCATAAAACTTCTTTTTGAGTACAATGCTACCACAATGTGCTTTAATATTACCACACCTTTTGCCTGGCAATCAAAAAATGGGATTTAACTTGACGAAATAACCTGTCCCTAAAAAAAATATTAAAATAAATAATTTTAACAAATAGTTGTCATGATAAAAAGTACTGGAAATGTAAAAACATTGAAGACTCTAAATATGGTCAGGAATTGAGCATTAAAATCTTTTGGAATGCTCGCGAGCATTGTGTATGTGCCATACCTAGGGGAGACTGGGGTCAGTTGAAACGTTTTTCGAAAAAAAGACCGTAGTGTCTACATTTTTCATCAAATCCCGCTTGTGATGGGCTACGAATATTGATAATGTATCTGGGTTTAATGTTATTATGGTGATTTGTATCCACAGGTATCAGATAAGGGATCACAAGCGTTTTAGAAATACTCGAAAATTGTTTCGATTGACCCTGATTGCGGGTCAATTGAAACAACGAATGGGGTTAATTGAAACACCTACAAATATAATATTTATTTATTCCAATAATCATTTTTAATCCTTTTTTAATCATATTTAAATCACACAATCTCAGCCTTTGATTGTAAGAGGTAGTTTCTACCATTAACTTACTATAAAAGTTAGTATTTATTGATACTAAATTAACATTTTTTTTATATGGCACTTAATGCCTTATCATTAAGAATATGTAAGTAATAGTCTACAAATGTAATCAACATTTAATAAAGAGATACGAGTAACACTATATAATCAAAACCAGTCAGTCACAATTGCGACACAAATAATTAAGATCTCCATGTGCCCACCACACAGCAAATATAATTTTTACCATTAATTTAACATAACAAAACTTAGCAATTATTGCTTTAAATTAAAACAATATTCATATGGCACTTCTTAGTAGTCTTAGAAGTTAATATAATTAAATAATGAGATCAACTATTAAGTACTAACGTACAGATATGCCCAATATCAAATAAACAGAGATCAATGATTAACAACAGATCTTAAAAAACAAACTCCGTAAAATCAGTCAGATATACAATTGTGACACAAGTAATTAAGCTCTCCAGGTGTGCAAGCCTCATGTGCCCACTGCTTACATCCTGAACACTGCAGCCAGTCTTCTCCTGGCCTGCTTTTCTCAAAACTTTCTGTGCAAACGAGACAAAAACAATCATCAGATTCATCTTCAGATGAAGTCAACTCTTTAGTTTGCTTAGATTTTTTACCCTTTCCTTTATTTTTTTTATTCAAGTTCCTTTTCACACTCTTTGCCTGTTTTTTCTGAGTTTTCTTCTCTGATTCTTTCCTAATTTCTTCTTTTTCGGGAGTGTCCGTGTAGATGGTTGATTTCCTTTTCCTCCTATTGGCTGCCGGCATCTTCCTTGGTGGAGCAACTGGAAAAGGCCTTGCTGATTCCGGTGAGAAAACTGTTGATTGGCTTGTAGATGGCTGACATAGATCAACAACAGGATCGAGAGTCCTTGGGGGCGTACTAGATTGGTCCGTCGCATTTGAATGTACTGCTGTAATGGACTCTGTATTCATGCTTGAAACTTGGCTGTTAGTGACACTTGTTGATGATCTAATAGAAATGGATTCCTGATTTTGGTCTGGAGTAGATGAACCTGCATTGCTAGATGTTGGTATCTCAATAGACACAGGATTTGATTCCTGTGTGTCATTTGGGTTTGGGCGGTCTGTTACGAAAGAAGGTGCGAAGTCTAGATCCGTGAAAATATTTCTATTAAATGGGGAAATTCCGGTTGCTTGAAACCCAGCTTGAATATTTCTGGAAGTGAAGGCTAGTGGCATAGCAGTAGCTGTAATGCCTGGAATGTCATAAATGCTCATTGTCTTCGCCGGGTTGTTCCGCATCCATGCATCACAGCTGGTGTTTATTGCTTTCTTAAATGGACCAAAGCATGATCTGTCCAGTGGTTGCAGTTTATGCGAGCAGTGGGGCGGAAAAGATAATAAAACGATTCCGTTATTTTTGCAATAGTCTAGACAATCAATGTGTATATGAGATGAGTGGTTATCTAAAACCAGCAGTACTGGACGGGACTTCGAAGGGTTGGCATGTTTTTTAAAATGTGTTAAAAACTGCAGGAAGCCTGAATCTTGCATCCACCCTGAAGGATTAGCAGTGCCCGTAGAACCTATAGGACCGTCTCTCAAAAAATGGTCTTGGAACCGGACGCGAGGAAAAACAAAAAATGGAGGAATCACATTACCTATAGCATTTACTGCAAAAGCTAACGTCACAAGTGTTCCACGTTCAGCTGATGTCACCGATCCAACTTGTTTTGTTCCTCGCCTGGCCACAATTCTGTCTGGTTTTTGGACGGTTGTCACTCCTGTCTCGTCGACATTATAGATATCCTGTGGCTCAAATTTATGACGGTCCATAACCGTTTGCAAATTATCGAAAAATGCCTCAACATTTGTACGATTGAAGCTCGTGGCTCGGGATAAACTTGTGGCTTGAGCAGCTCTTACAGATAATTGGGGATTTCTGGCCATAAAGGCTAAAAACCAGTCTTCTCCTGCTATCTCATTCTCATCCCAAGATCGAGGCCTTGCCAAGTTGTATGATTTTGTTAGTTCGTATGCCAGTTTCTTTACTTCGTTTTTGGGGAGGCCGAAGTATATATCAGCACATCTTATTAGATATTTCGACAACTCCCTTTCCTGGGCTTCAGAAAATACTTTGTTATGGGGAGAATAACCCATCTTTACAGATTCTGAGGATTCGTCATTGCAACTGTCTCGTTTCTTTTTGTATCTGAACAATGACGTTAAATTAACTTCATATTTTTCGGCCGCTTGTCTAAGAGTTATTCCCTTGGATTTGATCTCTTCGTAAGCTTTTTTATATAATTCTATACTACATTGTCCGCGATTCGTAGTTTTTGGACGGTTTCGCGGCATCTAAAACCAAAATTAAACCATATTGCAAAAAACGCTTAAAATTACATACAAGGGTCAATTGAAACATGTTTCAATTGACCCGGTAAATTTTGTTTCAATTGACCCTAGAACGTGTTGGCGAATATTTAAAATCGTAGAAAAATAACGGTACACGGTAGGCATATATAAACCACTGCAAATTTAACTAGAATAACCGTATAAACAGAAGTTTAAATAGTATTAAAGTACTACCAATAGATTTTGATAAGTAAACAAAACAAAAACATCAAAAATACTTACTTTTTGTTCCGAAAAAGCAATACACTAGCGTAATAACGTCCAACAGTCACAGAGCCGCGGCAAGCACTGGCCCACAGGTTCTGACACGAATGCCGATCCCTTCCCCCTCAGGCGCCTCCCCACTAACGCTACTCGTTTCGTAGTTATTGCACTTGTTTCTATTGACCCGTGTTTCAATTGACCCCAGTCTCCCCTACTTACACAAATGTGTTTATTTCTTTAGTGTCCATCTTCGTGCTTACCTATCTCATGACATATTGATCCCAGAGGAAACATGCATATGTCTTTTTTGTAGAGGATTTTATGTACACTGAGTTTCCTTCGTTTGGTGTACTATATCCGCAACTATTAGTAACAAAGTTGGTATTGCGCTTGTATCACCTCAGGTGTTAATAACATTTGGTACAGCAATTTAACCACACATAAATTAAAACCCTATTTCTGCATACGTTTAGAAAATTGCAGAATTAGTACATTGTGCTTCAAGGGAGGTAAGTACGGAATTACTGACGAGAGTATTTAATGACTCGCATTAGTATTCAGCTTACCGACCGTGATGCATACAATGTTTTTCATCGCACTTGCCAACAAAAAAATCAGTTTTAAGACAAAATATTATTGAATGAATGAATGAATGTTGTTTATTCACAGAAACATATATAGTAATTACATAGTAGTAAAGGTGGTACATGTTATAAAGCTGTGTCCATAATATGTTTAGCCTGATTAGGCATGTTAATAATAATTGCAATTTAAACAAAATTAGCATTGTATTTAAATTGCAATTAATTTCAATTTATTTGTACCTATTATAAAACTGTAACATTACAGGAAAATCCTAAGTCATTACAATTTTTACATAATATTAATAGCTAAATACAATTTATGAAGTCAGGAAAAAAAAAAAATAATCAGGTTAACATTTCACTTAATTTTAAACATTCTCTTTCAACAACCATCCAGCCATCCGCAAACACATCACAGGAGAGTTGCTGTTCAGCATCGAGTCTGTTAAGCGCATGTAGTGCGCGACACACTGGAGAGTTTCGTCGCGCCACCGTGCGCGCGGGCGGCGCTGCGAACAGGCGCAACCGCGCCGGCCGGAACTTGGCGCGGTCGTCGGGCACGAACAGGCGACAGACCTCTCCCAGCAGAACAGGGCAGTCCAGCTGCCTACCACGCAGTATACGCAATGTGGTTATTATCTGATCGAGTAATCTGCGCGTGGCCAAAGAATTAAACCCAAGAGTACCTTGCAAAAAAGCAGTGGGATATAAAAAAGGATAATATCCGTGCAGTTTTGAAACAGGAAACGTAAGAAACATTTTTGAACCTTCTCCAACATAAGCGCATAGGTGGATTCGTAAGGATTCCACACACACGCGCTAGCCTCCAATTTGGACCTTACGAGAGCAGAATATAAGAGCTTGATAGCACCAATGTTTATGAAATCCTTACTATTCCGGAATACAAACCCGAGGCGTTTAAAACCATCCGCTGACAGCGTGCGCATATGATCATGAAACGGCAGCCCAGGATCAAACAGCACTCCAAGGTCTTTCATTGCTTGAGTTCGTGACAACGGCACACTGTTGAGATGATAATTTCCCACCATTGGCTGCCTTGACCGGGTGAAACTCATAATGTAGCACTTTGAAGTATTTAGGTAAAGACGATTTGATATACTCCAAGCGTGTATTGTATCCAAACAATGTTGCATATTGTGGCAATCATGCGGATCCTTAATATCCAGAACTATCTTAACGTCGTCGGCATACAAGAGCCTACCATCTTTCATGCACCTGGCGAGATCATTTACCATAATTGTGAAAAGAAAAGGGCTCAAAAGAGATCCCTGGCTAACCCCAGACTTAGTATAGTACGAGTCCGAATCGAAGCATCCAAGGTGAACAAATTGTCTGCGATTTTTAAGGTAGCTTGCAAAAAGTCGCAGAAGTGATGGAGAAAAACCCATCGCAGAAAGTTTCTCCAGCAAAACGTCATTATCCATTTGGTAAAACGCTTTCCTGAAGTCCAGATAAGCCACATCAACTTACTACCCCTGATCCAATTTCTTTGAGATGTGGTCCACGAGTGTCAAAAGATTAGTGTTGACAGAGCGACCCTTCCTGAACCCATGTTGAGCATCATCGAGAAATGGATCTATCTGCTCATTTAATTTTGAATGTATAATACTCTCAAAAACCTTGGCAAAGGAACTTAAAATTGCTATAGGACGATAGTTTTCAACCTCCGACTTGGACCCTGATTTCAAAATCGGGCTCATCCGTGAGGTTTTCCAGCGATCAGGGTATGTGCCGGCTCTGAGAGCCATATTGAAAATATGGACCAAAGGGGAAGAGAGCTGAGTTTTAAAGGCTTTCATAACGAAAGGAGGCACATTATCTGGACCAATAGCACTGTTTGGTTTCAGTTTCTCAATCGCGATACCAACATCGGCACTCGAAAAAGTTTGAATATTTATTAACTGGTTACTCGTAACGGAACCTGCTCGATCGGCATCCAGCTGAGGCACATGGGAAAGAAACACGCTGCTGAAATAAGTTGCAAACACAGCTGCGGCTGCCCGCCCACTGAACGATTGACCGCCACGTGTGACAGTGGGTTCAAAGCCGCCTTTCGCCCGCAAGTTTGAAATGTGATTCCAGAAAGTTTTAGGATTCGTTTTGATCTGACGTTGGATAACTTCGATGTACGCATTATACGCAGAAGAAACTCTGCTCTTTAAACTTGCTCTCATATCGCAATATTGCCTATACACGGACATATCGCGAGAGATCTTCTATTCCTTATGCAGTGCGCCTTTAATCTTAAGATTCTGTATAATGTCGCTGGAGAACCAAGTCGGATACACCCTAGACCGTTTCCTACTACGGAGCTTTTTTGGGACACAAGAGTCAAAACAGTTGTACAATAAGGAATATAATTTCTCAACTGTCTTATTTACACAATTCTCGTCCAGAACAGGGCTCCAATCAACCTTAGATACAAGATCATAAATATAACAAAGGAAAGTCAGCCTTAATAAAATTCCAGTCGGTAGCTGGGTTGATGTTGCTAGGCTCCATCAGAACAGTCTTGTTGGATCGAATTGGACAAATGGTGACATCTAGAGGCGGATGGTAAACGTCAGCATGCTCCACCAAGCCTTCACACGTTGAACATACTCTCACTGTGCCCAAGCATTCTGAAACTAACACGAGATCCAACTTAATACCTTTGCCATTCACAATATCATTATAATCGAAAAGCTCACAAAATGTCAAAAAGTAATTCATATAATTATTTACATTTAGACTAGCACTATTAAGATTTATGTCACCCAATATTACAAAGTTAACATTTTTAGTTACGGTCGAAGTGTCCACGACTTTGCACAAAAATGTCATGTAATCAGAATCAACTGCACTGGGTTTGATGTACACAACACATATTAGGTAATTACAGCCGTTGACTGTTGCCGAGGCCCACAGGTCTTCCCCGCACGGCGTCTCCAAATCCGTTCTTCGATGAAGGACGATGCCGGGTCGCGCAGCCAACAGCACACCACCTCCTCTTGAACCTCGATCCCGTCGAAGCAATGACCAACCATATGGTACAACTTCAGGGTCACCGATTGACGAGTCCAGATATGTCTCAGTGACAGCAATAAGGTCCACCTGGGCGAGTGCGGCATTGGTATACCTTCTGGTCGCATAATCTTTTTCAGGCTATTCTATTTTGGCATACTTTTCTTCGCATAATTTGTATTAGCATAAATGTACTGTCGCATAGTAATTATTTCGGCATACTACTTTGTTCGCATATTAAAGTTTTGTAATAATTTAACTTGGACTAATTTATATTTGCCTAATGTATACTACGCATATTACTGTTTGGACTAATGGTTACTAGTCATAATATATATATTTCGGAAACCATCATTTTAGTTCCCTATTTGAATAAAAACTTTTTTTTTGTTTTACATCAATTTTAAATAAATTAACATCCATTTTACATATTGAGTATTTTACATATTTTAGAATGTTCTTTTATTTTGTTGCGGGTCTCTTGAATCTAAAATATTAAAATGCGTTAATATCTAATTTCAAAGTATAGATAAATTAGGTTAGGTTAGGTTAGTGTGTTGTCCAGGCGCGAAGCGCCTAAACTACGCAGAAAAGGGGGTCTGCGTGGCAGACCCCCGTCGACCTCCCTATTATTCCCAAATATTGTACAGATTATACACACTTGATTTGCCATGTTGAAACAATCGGTTTTCCTTAATCGCTTATATTTTTTTATTACTCACCGTCACTTTTATTCATAAAACTAATTGTTAATCTACTGTTATTCTCCGTATACTGTATAACGCCTGGATGCTTAGACAAGTTGCCAATCGCTAACGCTTAATCGTCAATCGTAAATGAAAGGCAGCTAACTGTAATAGCATGTCAATCATGCCAGTGGGTATTCTAATTTTAGGATTAACTATTTGTGTGCATCGTGAAATGATGCATAATAATTATTATGCAATTTTGTATTTATACTTTGTGATATTAGTTATTATGACGGGTATGCCTTTAATGTGTATGCTTTTAAATATTATGCGTAAATAAATATGCATAAATATGATTCGCCATTTCAATATTTCGGCTAGAAGACATTATGCGTAACTATATTATTACATTCGTTAGTATGCATCCCAATAGTGAACCTGCGGCATTATGGCGCCAGAACTTTAGCTTAGTCTTCAAGCCACGAACGTTTGGGTAAATTATGTGAAGCGTGGAGGTACCTTTATTTTTATTGCGTGGTTGCGATTGTGGTCTCGTCACCCTTCGTGCTTGTTCTTCGAGGAGCACTTCCGGCGGGTCGCTGAAACCACTCACTAACTTGAGTACCAATTGGCCAAGCCTCAGCAGACATAAACAACTCCTGGAGGCTTTCGGGCACAGATAGAATAAAAGAAGCATATCTTTCGTGCCATAATTTTAGCTTTTGCACTTTAAAACTGTTTGTCGGGCTTATTTCTTTCATATGACCCTCAATGAGTTCAGCAGTCGTGTCGGCTTGTCGGCTTGTCTTGAAGAAGCAGACATGGATCTTCATGTTTCGCTCAACAGTTGTTACTTTGTCCAATGCCTTTAACAATGTGTCGAAAAGGAAACGACTTACGCCTAGGTACATCTTGCGCAACGTCTTTACAGGATAACGCCGCATCAGTAGAGTTTCTACTTTGCATCGTCAAAGTAGTTTGTAGGCGGTCAGGTAGCTCGAGTTGCGAAGACGATGCCAGTTCCAAATGCCTAGATCTTGGATTGGTCTTGGCACGTTCCTGTTGTAGATTATCGGTCCGATGTCGTTTATAAGTAACCTTTTGCCAAAGTCCACTCTCCGCTTCTACTTCACGGCCGCCATCGTTGTCTGATTTTGAAAGCGCTGGCTCTACCATGTGAGTATCTTCATGTGTATAAGTGGACGTTAAGGAGACCGTATACACGTCTTGTGCACCGGCGACACTGGGACTCTTTGATTGTAATGCCTCGCGCTGTTTACAACCATCATCTGAGTTCACTTGAGCAGTTTTAGGGGTTGAAGGAGATCTCTTACATTGTTTTGAGCCCTTGGGCGTACTAGTTACAGCCAGGGGTTTATTTCTCTGGAAAGACGACGGCTGGTCTTCCGTTTTCCCAGCGGTACTTTGCTTATTCAGAATGTCCTGTTGTTGAAATAGTTGTTTCTCGAGATATGCTACTCTCTCCTTCAACTGAGATATCTCTCTCTTAAGAGGCTGTAGCAGATTGTCGTACTCCGCGAGGGAGACTCCATTCTGCTCCGCAATAATCTGATTTACAATAGTAGTGATGGACCTGTTTATTTTGGTCTCAAATTTTAATTAAGTCAAATGCAAGCAGTATAAATCTAGACTACATCTAATACCTAATTAATAACTACATGTTACAATGTCAAAAATGTCAAAATGCATTTCAGGATGTCAAATATGCATGCAGTAATTACAAAAAAAAAAAAATATTGAATAAATTTAAGAATTCGATTGAAGTAGGTACAGAATTTAAAATTAGATCAATGTGAGCCCAGAATAATAAATATGTCACAGAATTGAAGTAACTAAAATAAATTGAAAGTAATAATTGTACAAAATAAAATTGGAGAAACATTAGAAAGAAATAGTAATTAAATCATATCAATCAGAATTTATAATCCAAGTAATCATTAATGATATAAAAGCAGTTTTGACTTAAGAATTTAAACAATTTAATTTAAATTCGCGTTCAGGTGGAGATTTAAATTCTGTTGGAAGTTTGTTAAAAATCTTGACGCACATGCTGTGAGCGCTTTTGTTTCTTAATACTAATTTATTGTGAATGCTAAGCGATTTTCTTTGCTTTCTTGTTCTTTCTTTATCAATACAAGTAAAGAGATCAAGGTGAGTCTTTACAAAATTAGCTATTTCAAAAATGTACAGACACGGCAATGAGAGTAAATTCAGTTTCTGGAATAAAGGCCGGCATGGTTCTAGGTAGTTTGTTCCGTATAAGGTTCTGATTCTGATGCATTTCTTTTGTGCTATAAATGCGCGATCTGTGTCAACAGAATTTCCCCATAAGAGGATTCCGTATCTCAGGACTGACAAGATGTAGGCGTGATATATTGTTAGAGCAGCTTGTGTAGAGACAGATTTTTTAATACGCCATAATGCAAAGTGGAATTTATTAATTTTCTTACAAACTAAGTCAACATGCTCTTTCCAGTTACAATTATTAGAATAATAAATCTTTATTGCCACACCTTAAATAATCAAGTTATACAAAATCAAAACTGTTTAAACTAAGACTTACTTAACTTAAGTACTACTTAGTTAATAATAGAACAACTACTAACGTATCTATGTACCTATAGCTAAACTTAAAATTACATACAATAATATTATTAATATTCAAGTGGGCAAAGGGCCCCAATCTCAGCATCCGCGCTGATTTTCAGGTTGGTCCCAGTAGAGTTTGTGTCGTGGGAGGTTGCGACCAACACGGTACACGCGCTCACCCTTGCGCTGTATCAGTGAGTGTTTGTGTGTGTATTTATATATACATATTATATTATATTTATATTTGCTTGTAGTATTGTATGAGTTGTTTTAAACTGAAAAAAGACAAAAGAGGAAAAAGAGGGAATGAGAGGGAGTCACAAATTATTCTGCAAATGTTGTAAATGTGATCGTACTAATTTTTTATACCTAAAGAATGATAATCTCGTAGTGGGGGCGGTAGGTCATTCCAAATTTTGCTAGCAGCGTATTTAAAGCTCCCTCGGAAAAAAAGTTGATTTGTGTTGTGGAATGACTAATTTTGTGCATTTTCTTAGCTGCCTATTGCGTGAATCCTGTACCCATTTTATTTTGTCAAAGAGATAGCGCGGTTTCTCGAAGTCTAACAGTTTTCGGATAGTACATGCTAAATGTAGTCGCCTACGATTCTCCATATTTAATACTTTATACTAATTTAGGACTGGAGTAATATGTGATCTGCTCGGCACTTCGTAGCAGAAGCGCACACAGGCATTCTGTACACGCTGAATGGACTTTTTGGTCGTCGCCAGTAATCTTGGTCCATATACAATGTCGGCATAGTTAAACAGCGATAGAACTAGAGATTCGACTAGAGTTTCCCTAACCTTAACCGATAGGTACTTGCGAATATTATAAAGGACCTTAATTCTATAGAAGGTGTTCTAAAAATAAACATAAACATCTAGAGTAAAGCCAAGAAAAACAATACTCTCTACCTCTTCTATGTCGTTAGAATTATATTTTATGTGCAATTTGATATTAGCAGACTGGTATGATTTAAATTGCATAAATTTAGTCTTGGCTAAGTAATTTGGAGATGATTTAAGTTAAGCCATCCTATTACATCACTTAGAGCCTTATTGACATCATCCTCAAAGCTTTCCAAATCTTTACCCTCCACTATTATTGTTGTGTCGTCAGCAAATAAGATACAGTCATGATTGATAGAGTCTGGTAAGTCATTAATATACAATAAGAATAATAGGGGCCCCAGAATGCTCCCCTGAGGGACGCCATATGCGTTGATTTGGTAGCTAGAGGTAAATGTTCTAACTTCTCTATTAAGAGTCTTATTTATTTGGGTACATTGTTTTCTATTTCTTAGGTAGCTTTCAATCCAGGCGTAGGCAGGTCCACGAATACCGTACTTGTAGAGCTTATTTAAAAGAAGCTTATGACATACGGTGTCAAATGCCTTTGACATATCAAGGAATAGTACACCCACAGGTACGCCTCGATCAATACATTCAGTGATCCGATCATTGAGATGGAAGCAAGCCAATGTTGTGGATTTTCTTTTCCTAAAACCATTTTGTTCTGTTTTCAGTATTCTATACTTTTCTAAAAAGCTTTCTATACGCACGTACATAACCTTTTCATATATTTTGGAAATAGTAGGGATCAATGTGATAGGTCTATAGTTACAGAGTTTGGACTTGTCACCCTTCTTAATTATTGGCTTTATAATAGACTTTTTTAGACTGTTAGGGAACACACCACGCTCAAGAGATAAATTTATCAAGTGCGAAATATGATGTGAGAGAGGAAGAGAAACTTCTTTCAATAGGGCTGTGGGTATTTTATCATAACCTGTAGACTGAGTATTTTTTAGTGTCTGGATTATTTTGTATATCTCAAGTGGCGAGGTGGGTGCCAATGAAATATTTGTTAAACTCCTCGGCTACATCTTGAGGATTTTCCAATATGATGCTTTTCATGTCTTCGATGCTACGTATTTCTTTAGGCGACGGCCGATCAAAATTTTGTTTTATCATATTCCAAGCTGCCCGACATTTGTTTTTAGCTTCGTTTATGTGTTTTGTGTTGCATATTTGTTGTGATTTGGTAATACATTTCCTTAGTATGCGTGTGTAGGATTGTAGTTCACGCTTTGTTTCAATATTTTTATTTAATTGATATTGGTAGTATAGCCTACGTTTTTTTATGCAACATTTTTTTAAAGATTTTGTTAGCCATTTGTCATCAGCTATAAGACGTACGGTAACCTCAACTTGTTGGAAATGTATTATTCTTTAAACGTTTAATAACATATGACAGCAAATAACAAGGTTTTTAAATAAAAATCAGAAACTAAAAAATGACCGTAAATTTCGCAGTTTTTTACGTACTACGCAGGTAGCACAACGTTGTTTTGCTTGAAAAATGTGGTTTTATATTTTGCCCTACAGTGACTAAATAACATAGCAAAAATGCAGCGATACTACTTGATTTGCGAGTTTAAGGTAAAACGACGTACGGTTTGACCGTACTATTTATGATCTAGATCAAAAACTAGCCAAATAATTGTGCAGCTTAATAAAATAAACATGTGCATCGATACAAAACTTTCTATTTCGAAGTTGGTTAATTTTGGGGACGATTAAAACATGGGGAAGATTGAAACGTTTCAATCGTCCCCAAGCACGTTGTTTCTATCGTCCCCAAACCACTTTTTTGACTTCAATATCAAATATTTTATAAAAAAAAAGATTTATATATAAAAAAAAACACTGATCACCGTCCATAAAAACATTTGTTTATTCCTAACTATAACACTTACATAATTAGATTAGTCAATATACGAGAGTAGACGAAGTAATAAGACAATATGAGATAAGATAATATATACGAGAGCACGAATACTTACTTTTCACCACGTGAAACTGGTTTCGCTCGACACTTCCGTATCGCACCGGCACCCGTGCGCTACTGTGAAGGATGCAATATGGCCTACCGCTTGTTCCGAGTGTTGCGTCAGACGCGTAGGCATTATAGTTTCCGAGATATTTGACTTGTTTCAATCTTGACCTGTTTCAATTGTCCCCAGTCCAGTCCATGTAGGGACATTAGAATCAAACCTAAAAAGCTTTCGGACTAAATATCACTTCAAATTCAAGTGGTCTGCATATTATTTAACAAGATGATAAGTTTGTTACGATAACGCATACGAACTTCTTCATAATTTTGATGTTTAGGCAAAAGGCGAAAATGCCAGTTTAAGATATAGTCAAAAAGCGAATTAGTCAACTATGGTCGTAGTTGTAAATGTCACTAAAAATTGAAGTTTAGGCAAAACGCGAAAACACCAGATTGAGAGTAAGGTAATTTATCGCAATAGTCAAAAAGCGAATTAGCCAACCAACGTCATAGTCTTAATGCGACTTAAAATTAAAGTTTAGGCAAAACGCGATTTAGTCATAAAATGTTTAAGGCATTAGTCAAAACAGGCAGTCTACCCGTTAGACAAAAAACGAAATAGTCCGCAAACTATATAGTCGTAATGCCCTTGGAGATTGAAGTTTAGGCAAAACGCGACTTAGTCATAAAACTTCTTAGGCACACCCGGACAAAAGGAATAATCTTTTTTTTTTAATTTTGTCGAATATGTAAACGAAGTGAGATGTTTTCACCTCGGAAATTAACTATATCACCGCGCTCGTTCACTATGCGCACTTCAATATTCTGAATGACAGTAATTTTGTTACTTTTATGGATAAGCTTGAGCGATTATTCGATTTCTTTTTTGGAAAAAATTGCATAATATGTGGTGATTTTAATATTAATTTGTTAAGAAGTGACAAAAAAGCCACTGATTTTTTGGCCCTCTTAAGAAGCTATAATTTTACGCCACTTATCAGTGACATTACGTTCAAGAGGGGTCAATCTGAGTCTTGTATTGACAACATCTTATCTAACCTTTCTGTTGATTGCATTAAGAATACATGAGTTGATCATAATGGTTTAGCTGATGGACACGCAGGTTTGGCTTGTGAACTGATTCTAGAATGTTCAAACCGTAAAAATTGTGAACAGACTATTTATACTGAACGCCGAGTGCTAAATAAGACGAATAAGTTAGCCTTCAGGAAAGAACTTTCGAACCACAACTGGAACAATATTGGAATAAACACTTTTCTCAGAAAATTCAATGACTTATACAAATGTTGTTTTAAAAAGAAGATAAAGAAAATAACGACAAATAACACGACTATAAAATGGATCACTAAGGGTATAAAAACAGCAAGTAAAATGAAGCGGTTTCTAAATACTTTTGACAGAGAATCTTGTAATGAATCCGTGCAGGTATATAGAAATATATATTTGAGTATTTACAGACGTATAGTTAGGTATTCAAAAAGACATGCGGTCAGTCAAGAAATAAATAAAGCTGGCGATAGCGCTTGAGAAATCTGGAAAATAGTAAATGCCCACAGGTGCAAGTCTAAAGCAAGTAAACATTACGACAAACTGCTTCTTAAAACAGACAGGGTCATTGACAGTCCTCAAGAGCAGGCAAATTTATTCTCCAGTATATTTGATCATGGCAGTGAGACTGATTCAAGTGATTTCCATCTTGCTATAAAAACATTGAGAGAAAATGTAAAAAAAGTGGATAAAGAAATTACTTCTGGCACTGTAACACCACAGGAGGTGTTACAAATTGTCAATAAAATGGAACCAAAGGTATCCACTGGTCATAATGATATCATCAGGTTACAGGTCAGGTCTTTTATAATGGTTATAGGTATATACCTATATAGGTATATACCTATAACCATTATAAAAGATAATGTTGATTTATTGTCGGAACCTCTCGCAAACTTTTTTAATGACTGTTTTGATACCGGCATATTTCAGGATCAGTTAAAAACTGCAAAGGTTCTGCCAGTTTATAAGAAAGGTAAGCGAAGTGATCCCTCGAATTATAGGCCGATATCTTTATTGTCAGCAATATCTAAGATTTTTGAGAAGTTATTAAAGGCTAGACTTCTGAGCCATCTGGCTGCTAATAATATTTTGAACAATAGACAATTTGGGTATCAAAAAGGCATTGGTACGAGTGAAGCCATAGATTCTTTGATTCGTGATGTGGTCATTCAATTGAATAATAAACATAAAGTAGCAGGGATTTTCTTAGATCTTAGTTCAGCTTTTGATAACGTAGACCACAACATCCTGCTCCTAAAACTCAAGCACTATGGCATTACAGGCGATGTTTTTAACATTTTAAAGTCTTATTTAACAAATAGAAAACAGTTTATCGAGCTAAAGTCAATTGAAGGAAATGCTGAAAAGATAGTCAGGTCTAACATCACTACAATTAGACGTGGTGTTCCGCAGGGCTCCATACTTGGACCCTTATTGTTCTTGTTGTTTGTGAACGATTTGATTCCTTTTATAGAAAACACGGTTCTACGGACAAAGCTTGTTGTATTTGCGGACGATACAAATGCTGTCGTTACGGCTGAAACTATGGAGCAGTTGAATGAAAGAGCAAATGCTACTCTTGTAGCTTGTAATATGTGGTTCACAGTAAACAATTTGCAACTCAATACCCAGAAGACAAATGTAATTCTGTTTTCAGCAACATCTAAAAACTCAGATGCCCTAAATGTTAATTTAAATGGAATGATAATTAAACAGACTGATGTTGTTACATTTTTGGGAGTTCATATTGATGAACTACTGAACTGGAGACATGAACTTCAAGTGCTGACGAATTCTATAAGCTCCGCTTGCTATGCCCTTCGTAGCCTGAGAGATCAAATCGATGTAAACCACCTAAAAATGGTTTACCATGCACTCGTGGAGTCGAAACTCCGGTACAGCATTAAGCAGTGGGGCAACAGTTATCAGTATAATACAGACTTGGCTTTCAGACTCCAAAACAGGGCTATTAGAACTATAGTTCGGATTCGTCAGGAAGACTCTTGCAAAACACATTTCGCGAATCTTAAGATTCTTACAGTGCCTTCACTCTACATCCTCGTACTGCTCACAGACTTTGTTAAGCACTTAAGTAAAAGCGAGAGTCCCTCGGAAAGAGAAATAAGGCTATCGACAAGGCGAAAGGACATCAAGTATGACGTTGTACCTCGGCTGAACATTATGAAGCACGCTACTAGCTATCAGGCTGTGTTCCTATTTAACCAGCTGCCAACAGAGTTTAAATCTATTATGAACTATAAAATCTTTAATGCAAGACTCAAACAGCACCTTTTGAATAAATGTTATTACTCTATATCAGATTTTGTATTAGATTAGAATTCAATAACAAGTAGATTATAATTTAAAGATTATGTTATTATTATTTTTTTCTAATTTTTGTTGACATGATTAATTAATTACTTATTATTATTATAAATATCATAATTTGCATTAGTATATTTTAGTTGACATTGTTTATTTAATTGGTGTTGTATCTCTTCATGTTTAATTTAATTCTAATTTAATGATTAATGTAGTATTAAGTTTATGTTCAACACAATATTTTTTGTTATGAATAAAATGAAATGAAATGCGGTTGTTACTCTTTTTTACAGGTAAATAAATAATAATTATTAGAGGGCTGTTCAATTATTTGATAACCGAGTGGGACTTGAGGTGAAAATTCGTGTATAACATGTGATGGATGGTTGTTTATAAATGAACCCTCTACAATATTACACTCTATTCTTATAGTGTTTGTTATCAGTATGTTGATGGATTTATCCGACCAATGAATCATTTTGGCTTTAAGGGATTTTTGTGAATAGCTAAAGAGATTGCCAATAGAGTTTGGTTTGTCAAAGTGGATATCAAACTTTGGCGAGTACATCATACATTTGGAGGTGTTACTATTTACGGAAATGTCAATCAATTCATCACCTTTACGGTGAGCCAACTTTTCCATTTCTTTATTCAAGTGATTTATAATGTCATTGAGCTCGTATGAGCCTTCGGGGATTGTTATAATGTTGTCACCATAGTGAAATAGGTTATTGCTCTTATCCACGTTGGGAATAGAGTTGAAAGTCTTAAAGTAAACTAGAGCACACTCGTATGAAGCGTCGGGATCCAATTCTAGAGCCGGTTGAAAGTCTGCATTCAAAACTGCTTCCTCACCACTTAGACTCAATGTGAATGATGACGTTAAAGCCATAACAACAATTATTATCTATAATAATTTAACAGGTAAACAATTGTCATGTGACGATTGTCCTTATGAGAATGAAACCACATGTGTGATGTTTAACAATTTATTTAAAAACAAACGTTTAGCGTTTTTACATAGGAATTCTAAACATAAATGTCCACAGTTTACAGTGTTAAATTTCTGTAATCGATTATAATTGTACTCTACTCGCACGCTTGCACCACCACCACCACTTTTTTTTATTTTATTATTGATTGCTGGTGGGTTCGTGTAAAGTCCCATACCCTGTTTATAAGGTGCTAAATATAAACCTTTACCAATAGGTCTACTACTACTACTACACTATTCCCATCTCCATTGTTTCTATTCCTCACCATCTCATAGATATTTTTAGCAGCAGTGGTGACTCCACTGGCCAACGTTCCCGTGGCTGCTAAAGCATCCAATAGTGGCATCAAAGGTAGAAAGCCACCCGTCTTGGGTACGGGTATGACACGACGATGTTTAATGTGTTTGTTTTCACCTCCATGGGCTTTGATATATTTTTAGCAGATTTCACACCCACTTTGAGTAGAATTAGAATTAGAATTTAGTTATTTATTTTTGCTAGAGACATGGTTACAAAGTTGTTATTAATTACATATTAAAGGTTCAGCATCTCTCGCCAACACTATCGGCATGCAAAATTAAAACTAAAACTACTTTAAAGCTAAATCTATTTACATCTAAAACTACTTAATAATAACTATTTACATTCACTTACAACATCAATAAATTCAATAATTAAAAAAAACACAAGATAGGTACCCACATAAATTTCGGCTCAGTCAAATAATTAAATAAAATAATTTATGAGATTATGAGGTTGGTATAGATGTAATTTACATATTTAGATGCTCGTTCAGTGAGTAGAAGCAATTCCGAATTAACCATTCCTGAAGTTTCCTTAAAAACAATGTCAATGGCAACTCTTTTATGTTACTAGGTAAGTTATTATATAATTTTATTGACATAAGGTAAGAATTTTGGTTACATAATTTAGTATTGTATTTCACTGTCTGTACAAGTCTGTCAGGATAACGTGTATTAAACTTACATACATTTTTTAATTTTGTAAACAATTCTGGGTGTGATTTGACATATTCGCAAGCTTCCAAAATGTACAAGGATGGCAAAGTTAATAAATTCAAGTCCTGAAATAATGAACGACACGAGGTCTTACGTGTCTTACGACAAATGGCACGGATACATTTTTTATGTCAAAAAATAAAGTTACTACGGGGTTCTTTTTGTCAATTTCCTCTGTGATTTTTCTAACAAGGTTAAATGCTGCAAGTGAAGTGGATTTTCCTTTTTGGAAGCCGTTTTGAGAGTGTGTGGAGTGAGTAGTGTATTGGGATTTGTTGATTTCCTTTTGGCAATTTGTTTTTTAACCGCATCGCGACTAGCTTTTATAACTTTTGAAATGTTAACGCTGCTAGCACCCATTCCACGTTTGATTTTAAATCTCCTAATTTTATCTACCGCCAAGGCGGCTAATCGTTCACCGTGACTACTGCTACTACTACCACTAAAACGGTTTTTTGCCGCTTCAGCCAATTGCAAGTCTGCTTGATGACGTCCCTCTAATGTTTTGTCTTGTGAATAGGCAATATCGTGTAATTTGCAAGCTTCGTCGAGGGGGTTCACACCGGGATCGTTACGTGCCAATCGCTCCTTCAATCGCGTGCCGGGACCGCAATAATTGTAGCCAGGTATGTGAAATTCGAATGGTAACTTATCAATTAAAGTATTAATAATACCTCCTCCCTCGTGTAATCGTCGTCGTCGTCGTTGCAGTTTGGACTGACGTCTAACACTAACCCCATCTGTGTGTTATCATATTAAATACTTGTGATTGAATGCTTAGCGTCTGTATAATATATATATATATATATACATCTCTTTAAAATAAGCATGCCATTGAATTCATCACTATATCCTCCGCACACCCCTCCACATCTAGCTCTATATCAATCTCTGTCTCCATCGCCGTCTCCGTCTCCGTCTCCACCGCTGTCTCCGTCTCAATATCTGTCACAGTCTCCGACTCTGCGGGCATTAGTTCTATCTCTGCTTCAGACTCATACTTTTCATGATTATTATTATTATTAGACAATGACATGTTATTTTTTTGTTGTTGTTGTTTGTAACAGTGAGTGATTATTTATGTATATATACACGTGCTAACTATTCAATTGACGATTCTAGACGATTCAAAAGAGTTTGTTGCTATTCCAATTTGAATAAAGAATTATTTGACTTTGACTTTGACTTTGATTGAACATATGAAAATGAAGCTTAAAAAACAAAACACATCGCTCATGGTCAAAGATTGGGATGTGGTGGTGACGAATAATAATAATAATAATATGGCCGCAGGGCAGCTTGTGGCGAGCTGTTGGGGAGTAACGAGCCCACGGACCCGAGTGCTCCCGAGAGTCGGTCAGGGTCCCCGCCTCCGGCGTGTCTTCGTCGGTCAGAGTGGAACCCCAAGGGGACCCGTAGGACTCTCAGCTCTGGCTTGCCTTAACTGGCCGTCCAGAGAGGAGTCGTCAGAGCTATACGCTCCAGGGGTGGAAGTGTAAATTTGCGTAAGTCGCGAGTTGGTGCAGCGGCTGTCAAGCCACTGCGCAGAAAGCGGTGTACACCTCTCTACACTCCTGAGCCGCCTACACCGGTGTTGCCCCTGGCTGTCTCTTGTGACGGCATTTACGGGGGCCCATCTAGTCGGCGGCGAGTCACCGCCTGCCTCGATAGCAAAGAGAAATCATTGTTATGGCAGGTGTCCGGCCCTCTTTTCTATAGTTCCATCTCTTATCCATCCAACCTTCATCACCATAACCCACTAGTCTTTTCCATATAATCTCCAATAGCCTCTATATGCCTGCTGGGACCGGTTCACGGATGTCTATTTTTGTGCCCGTGAATGGGTTGCAGCAGGTGTAAAACACAGGGGGTGCAGGGCTGGTTCCTCCTCGTGGTGCACCCTGGTAGGGGGAGGATAGCTGCTCAGTTGCGCGCTTGCTATCCTCCCTCTGCGAATACCAGCCACAGGCGGTAGCGGTTGAGTCGAGTGGACTCCCGCGAGGGCTTCAATGCCGAGTCAAGGAGAAGGCCATTGGGCCTAGCGGTTGCGGCCGCGATGTGGAGGGCTTCATGCCGTTGTTGTTGCATGAATGCGGAGGAACTGTGGGTTCTAGCGAACCCACGTAGGGGTGTCTACGCCAGCATCCCTCGAATCCCGCAACCCGCAGCACTCTCCCAACGACCCCCATCTCGGGCGTTATGGGGTACGGGAAGTGCTTGCGGCTCGGAGGGCTTGCCTTAGTTGGCCGGCCCGCGGGAAGGAAAACCCTATAAAACCCGACAGCGAAGTCGTTAAAACCTACAGATACCAGGCGACCTCTGTAGTATGTAGCCCGCTGACCGGAATGGGCGTCACCCGGCAGTGCAATCATCGACCCATACTCGTGGGAACTGTTTATGGCACCAATAACTAAAAAACAATTCAACGGCCCTTCTCAGGGCCAAAACGAAAACGGCTCTTCTCAGAGCCAAACAGAGGAGAAAAAAGGAGAGGAAAGGAGAAGTAACGAAGACATTTCTCTAGTAGAAGTCTTAAGTGACACGGAGGCAAAATTACAGCCGGTCGTCAGGCTGGTCCGACTATCGGATTCTGATTCCTCGACAGCCAGCATGGAGACTGTTACCTCCGCTGGAGACATCCCCTTCGGCAAATTATGGAGGAAGGGTGAAAAGAGAGCCGCTGAGGAGGAAACCTCCGGCTCTGAAAGTGACCGCGGATCCCGCAGTGACGGAACTCCACAATCGAAAACGAAGTTCCTGAAAACCACACCCAAGCGGGGAAGAGGCCGCCCAGCTACCACGGGCGAATATGTAAGCTTCGGCAAACGCTACTCGGAACTCGCCGTGGAAAAAGCACGCGTAAGAAAGGCGGAGACCGAGAAAGCGCTGGCCGCTTTCCTAGTTTCGGCAGACGTAGCCGCTAAAGAAAGGTCGGATTGCGTTGCAAGTAGGGCTCTACCTAGCTGCAGCCAGGAAATGCTACCGACCACTGAAATAGAGGCCAATGTGGAGGATGCCCTAAAAGCGGTCATGCATGTGATGGGTACATCGGGCCACCTCAAAGGCACATACCAAAAGCTACTCAAGAGCTCGGTAGCTACCATCAGTAGCGCCTTTGCTGAGCTCAGATCGCGCACTGTGACGGAGGAGGTTGCCCGTCTGGAAGCGGCCAATGCTCGGCTTACAAGCCAGTTGACGGAGTTGCGCCTGCAAGTTCAAGAAATACAAAGCAGCCAAGCAACAATATCTGCCGAGCCGGACTTTAAAAAGATCGTGGAGAATGCGCTCCGCGTTAGTAGAGAGCAATTCGGCAACATGCTGAACGCCTTGCTGGACGGGATTGAAAACCGCCTTCTCCCTGAACCGCGGATGCGTCCGCCTCTAGCATTTGATCAGAGGCCAACGCAGCTCACGCCTGCCTTATCGAGCACGCAGGCATCGAGCTCTATAGCAGTCCAAGCCGAGACGCTCGAGGCCCTTTCCGTCTCACCGGATGGGAACCAAGGGGTGAACTCAATACCAAAAACCCGGAGGCGGAAAAAACCTAGCCTAGCTGCCAAAGAGGCGGTTGCTTCTAGACAGACATCTCAGGCGCAACCGATACCCTCGGCGTCCAACCCTCCAGCAGCCAGCTGGAAAGACGCCCTAGGCCGGAGACGGTCACGGGGACTGCACCTACCATACGGCAAAACCCCAAAACCACGACAGTAGCGCAGAAAAGGAAACTGCAACCTCCGCGCACAGCCGCAATCACTTTGACTTTAAAGCCGGAAGCGGTGGAAAATGGAGTCACGTACGAAGCGGTCCTGGCTAACGCCAAAAAAAAAAACTGGAGGATGTTGGCATTACTGCGGTCCGCTTCCGCACGACTGTGACCGGGGCGCAAATGCTGGAGCTACCCCCTGACACGCCCGATGCGAGTACAGCGGCAGATGCTCTTGCCAGTAAGTTACGGGAGGTTCTAGGCGCCAGTGGAGTCCAAGTACGAAGGCCGGTAAAGTGTGCAGACATACGTGTCACTGGGCTGGATGAATCTGCAACCCCCGATGAAGTGGTGGCAGCTGTGGCCGCGCAGGGGGATTGTAATATTGACGCCATCAAGGCCGGCGTAATCTCACGCAGCCAGAATGGCTCTGGGTCAATTTGGCTGAGTGTCCCTGTAGCCGTGGCAAAGAAAATTGTCGATCTTGGCCGGCTTAGAGTTGGGTGGGTCTTGGCAAGGGTAGTTCTGTTGGACGCTAAACCCTTAAGGTGCTACAGGTGCCTAGAGGCGAGTCACGTAGGCGCCAAATGTGACAAACCGGTCGACCGCAGCAACTTGTGCTACCGCTGCGAGGAAGCCTGGCACAAGTCACGAGAATGCACTGCCGAAGCCTGCTGTGCCATCTTCATGGCAGCCGGCAAGCCGACAGGTCATCCCATTGGCGGCAAAGGGTGTCCAAATTCCAAAGCTCGCCCAAATAATAGGAGTGGAAAGAAGACGTCGGTAGGCCCAGTAGCCACCCTGTCTTCTCAGTTGGCGGAGACAATGGACACTGTTCAATAATATGGCCTGCAAATATCTCCAGGCGAATATCAACCACTGTGCCAGTGCTCAGGACCTCTTAGTCCAGACAATGGCTGAATGTGGGATCAGTGTTGTCCCGGAACCCTACTACATCCCGAACCGAAGCGACTGGGCAGGGGACTTGGACAACTCAGTTGCAATAATAGTTCCTGTCGCAGCTGGATCCCCGACAATAGGAAGAACAGTGAGAGGCATAGGGTTCGTTCTGACGATCATAGGTGATATGGCGGTCATTGGGGCTTACATCCCACCAAGCCGCTCCCTCGCAGAATTTGAGCTTGCCTTCTCCGAAATTGAAGCCCTAGTCAGACAAACTTCCCCCATCCCCATGTTAGTTGCTGGCGACTTCAACGCCAAGGCAACGACATGGAGATCTCCCGCGACAGACGTCCGGGGGGAGGTTTTGGAGGAGTGGGCGATAACTTTGGGACTAACTGTCCTCAACACCGGGTCGGAGAGCACGTGCGTGAGGCAACAAGGCGAGTCCATAGTTGACATTACATTCGCATCCAACGCCTTAGCCCGCCGTGCTCTAAACTGGAGGGTAGAAGTTGAGGTAGAAACCTTATCGGACCACCGGTACATAAGGTTCGACGTCGCTACCCCAACTGCAACACGTGCCGAGCAGCCGGGAAACCGACCCGCTGCAGGGGACAGTCGGAAGTGGGTCATCAGCAAGCTAGACAGACAACTCGCCAAAGAGGCGGCTATAGTCGAGGCCTGGGGGGCCAGTACGATCCCAGAAGGACTAATACAGGTTGACCAAGAGGTACAAAACCTCGACGACGCTCTGGGCCGTGTGTGCGACGCGTCGATGCCTAGGGCCAAACCTTCGATGCCGAAGCGTCGGATGTACTGGTGGCGACCAGAACTCCGGGAACTGCGGAACACTTGCGTGACCACGCGTCGCCAGTACTCAAGATACAGAAGGAGGCAAACGAGGGAACATGGGGAAGAAGATGCCCTGTATAACAACTATAGGTCCGCTCGCAAGACCCTTCAGACGGCCATAGCGCAAGCGAAGGAGGCGGCTTGGGAGGAGTGGCTCGAGACCCTCAATAGGGACCCATGGGGCAGACCGTATAAGTCCGTGAGGCAAAAGCTCCGGCCTTGGGCCCCCCCTTTGACAACTAGTCTCGAGCCAGAACTTGTAAACCGGGTCGTATGTGCCTCTTTCCCGAAAGGGGTGAATTTATCCCGCCAGCAATGGCACCTGCAGTTCCCCCACAAGCAGTGGAGGCGGAAGTACTGCCGGTGACGGAAGCCGAGCTTACCGTCGTAGTCCACAAACTCCGCTCCAAGAAGACGGCCCCTGGACCAGACGGCATTCCCGGACGCGTCCTGGCTATAGCACTTAGTGAACTGGAGAAACGAGTCGGAGACCTGTTCACTGCTTGCATGACCCAGGGGCGGTTCCCCCAAAGGTGGAAAACAGGCAAGTTGGTGCTCCTCCGAAAGGATGGGCGTCCTCCTGATCAGCCGTCGGCCTACCGCCCTATCGTGCTGCTCGACGAGATGGGCAAGCTCTTTGAGCGTATAATCGCCACTCGTCTCGTCAGAAGCATGCAGCCGGGATTGAGCGACCGCCAGTATGGCTTTCGTCCGCTCCGTTCGACGCTGGACGCCATCGCCAAAGTTAGGGACTTTGCACAGGAGGAAGTCTTCCGGGGCGGGGTTGTGATGTCCGTGTCCCTGGACATCTCTAACGCCTTCAACACCCTGCCCTGGGAAACAATAAAGGCCGCTCTGAAATACCACAACGTGCCCAATTACCTACAAGACCTCGTGGCGGACTACTTTGCCGGGCGCGTTGTGGTTTTTCCAACAAAAACTGGGATTGGCAGGCGGGAAATGTCGTGTGGTGTTCCACAGGGCTCGGTCTTGGGCCCTCTCCTGTGGAACATCGGTTACGACTGGGTACTTCGTGGTGACACTATACGGGGCATTAGCATCACGTGTTACGCGGACGACACCCTCGTTTCGGCCAGTGGCAAGACGCATCGCGAGGCGGCGTACATCGCGACGGCAGGGGTGGCACACGTGGTGCATCGCATCCGCGCTCTGGGCCTGGAGGTGGCTCTCCATAAATCTGAGGCCCTAGTGTTTCATGGGCCTCGGAACGCACCACCACCAGTGGCCGTTATCACAGTCGGAGGAACTTCCATCGCCGTCGGGTCGTCGATGAAGTACCTAGGCGTCGTCCTCGACAGTCGATGGAAGTTTGACGAGCACTTCCGGCGCTTAACCCCAAGAATTATGGCAGCAGCTAGTGCACTTGGCCGGATTCTCCCAAACAAAGGAGGACCAAGAGGTGCGAGCAGGCGCCTGTATGTGGCGGTGGTACGCTCGATGGCGCTGTATGGAGCGCCAATATGGGCGGACAAACTGAGTGCTCGGATTGCGGCCCAACTGCGGAGACCACAGCGGGCCATAGCACTCAGGGTGGCTCGAGCGTATCGCACCTGCTCCTACATAAGCGCTTGTCTGCTGGCCGGATGCCCGCCTTGGGACCTTGAAGCTACAACGCTGGCAGAAGTGTATTGGAGGGTAAAAGAGGCCAGAGCGCGGGACAACCATCCAGCCCCGCGAGAAGTCAGAAAGTGGAGGGAGGAGGCCAGAAACGGCCTCTTTGAAAAGTGGGCAGAAAGATTGGAGATCCCGGGAGTTAGCCGGGAACTAGTGGACGCCATTCAGCCCATCTTACAAAAATGGGTTGAACGAAAACACGGTGCACCATCGTTCCACCTCACACAGATGCTCACGGGGCATGGTTGCTTCGGCAGGTACCTGTGTGAAGTTGTACGAAGAGAGGCAACCCCAAATTGCCACCATTGTGCAGGAGTCAGCCTACCACACGCTTGTGGAGTGCCCTGCATGGGCGGAGCCCCGCGCTGCTTTGTCCGCGGCCGTAGGAGGAGATCTGTCCCTGCCGGCCTTGGTGAGGCGTATGGTAGAGGCGAAGGAGGCCTGGGAGGCGGTGGCCACCTTCTGCACAGAGGTTATGGCGCAGAAGGAGGTAGCAGAACGTGCGCGCGAGGACGATGCGGATGCGCTCCCTCAGCGCCGAAGGAGAGTAGGGCGGCGGCGCAGAGCCTTTGCAGGCCGCATGCAGCTGCCGTAAAGGGGACCTGCGGGTGATGGGTCGGGAGTCCCGTCATGCGCCTGGAGAGGTCCCGAGCCGGATAGCCCTCAAGTGTTCCGAGGTGCTATCGGCGGAGTAGGCTGCTGAAGCAGCCCACAAGATGGGCCCGCAAGGGCAACGCTCGCGGGGTTCTCGGAGGTGTGCAGCAGCGTTCCTGAAACCCCGCATACAGAGCGAGCGGCGGAACACCCCAGGGGTTTAGTCCGTGCGAGTCGGACATAACCACCCGGCTGCTCCCGGACCGGGTGGTATCCATAACGGATTCCCCTGGGTTAACAAAAAAAAAAAAGGTGTAAAACACAGCAAATTTCTCCCAAGGGCCTCTGCGTGTTGGATCTGTATCCCCGCGCAAGCCTATCAAAAGACCGGGATTTATAGGCCCGTGATCAAAGAGAGATACAAATAATAATATAAGCCCGCGAAATGGTAAGAAAAATACACGACAATATTTTTTCAAACACGGTCCACTGTTAGCGGATAACATCAGATGTCTCATCTGCGGACCCTCCAATTGTGGCAAGACTAATGTTCTGCTGACACTACTCTTACACCCTAACGGTGTAAGGTTTAATAATGTTTACCTTTATTAGAAAAACTTAAACCAACCGAAATATCAGTTTCTCGGTGAGGTTTTAGAGGGAGCTGAAGATGTACCCTTTCACGCTTACAATGACAAGAGCCAAGTAGTGCCACCGGTACAAGCCGAAGAAGACAGTGTTGTTGTGTTTGATGATGTGGCGTTGGAAGATCAAGATACGATTCGTCAATACTTTTCCATGGGTCGTCATCGGTGTTTGGATTGTTTTTACCTGTGTCAAACTTACAGTAGAATACCCAAACAGTTGGTGCGTGATAATGCCAATCTGATATTGCTCTTCAAACAGGACAAGATGAACTTGAAACATGCCTATGATGATCATGTGAACACTGACATGACTTGGGATAAATTCAAGGAGATTTGTCGCGAGTGTTGGAGGAAAAAACACAATTTCCTAACAATCGATAAGGAGAGAAACATCAACAAGGGTCGCTATCGTAAAGGTTTTGATGTTTTTATTATTATAAATACTGATGATGATGATGATGATGATGATGATGATGATGACAATAATAAATAGACGCTACATATTAAAAGATGTTTTTCTTTTGTTTTAAATTAGTGTTATAGTGTCTTCTGATGTGATATAACCTATTCCACTACCAAGACCCTTTATTCTATTAGTTCTGTTTGACTTGAATATAAAAAATGTTTGGTAATAAAAAATTGAAAAGAAAACTCGTAGACTCTATTGATAGCGTAAAGAAAAAGGTGAAAGCGTTGCGAGAGGATAAGTCATCTCTTAACTCCTCAGTCGCTCAAACCTTTGAACCAATCACAAAACCACTCAACGTTTTAATGGCAAAAGCATTAGAAAATAATCCAACAACAACTGTTGTTAAGCAAAATGATGATGATGATGATGATGATGATTATGAGTCGGATAAGTTTAAACTGATGCAAACATCTACACCCATGTTATTGCCTCATCAAAAAAAACGTCGATTGATAAAAACTGAACTTAATGTGGGTAACCTTCAACAACAACAACAGCAACAGGAGGATATTACTGGTAGTGATGATGATGATGATGACGATCATGATGATAATGATAATAATGATGATGGTGATAATTATGATGATGCAAAGTCAGCTCTTGAGGAAAGTCAAACTAGTGTTAAAAATAATTATGATGATGATGATGATGAGGTAAGTAAGCTATCAAACAAGGGTGATCTCCAAAAGTATATCGGAAACCTTTACAAAACTACTAAAATACCATTTGATGTTTACCTCAAGGGCAAAAAGCTACATATTGGTGATAGTCAAGTGAGAATTGATAATGATTTGATATATATCAAAGAGTCACCGTTTGAATTGACACCTGGGCTGACTGAACTAATCTTTAAAAAGATAGCAAACCGGAATCTTATTCGAATCAAAGACTTAATTAGGATATTTTTTGTTCATGCCTTGTCGCGATTCTACACAATAGATTTCATACATCTGAACTTGATCACTTGTGTCTGCGACCAATAATTATATAACATGGACGTGTAACGTGTTCAATGTGCCAAGATGGGCAGGACATAGCGCTTTTCTTAACACCGCGCATATTTTGGCGCAACATTTTTGACAAATGTTTATAGAATATGGCCAATTAAAACATTAAAACATTGATGGACCAATCACAACTATTTTTAAATGGCGGTTTAAGTTTTTATAGGTTGACATGGAAATTCAATACCGTGAATACCGTGATGCATTGAAAAGGTGGTGACAGTAGTCAAGTAAAATTCAGAACCGTTTTTGAAAGGTAATTTAGTATGGCATGCGGCTTCCATGTTTTATTTGTTCGTAGACTTGTGTAATCATTGCTACAAAATCTTGAGTCTTCCTAGCAACAACTCTGCACAACATGGTCAAAGTCAACGCAAACTTTTTTTTATTCAAATAAGTATAGCAAAAGCACTTTTGAATGTACTTCCAGTTATAAAGCTACACTATTACTTTGTGTTCGAATCCCGGCGAGGGCATTACTTATTTGTGTCTTTATTTATCACAAATATCTGTTCCTTGGTCATGGCTGTCTACTCTTAAGGTGTGAAATCGAATTGGAGATCAAAAATGTAAACAAATGGGATACCACCACAAAAAAATAATCACGAGAGGGGAGTAATATAAAATCATTCCAATACTTAAAAAAATGCGTATTTACCGTCACTGACGGTACGCAGAATTTTTAAATATTTTACAAAATTTGAATACAAAACATTAAGCGAAATATATATTTTTTTAATTATATATTTCGCTACTTTTAATAAAATGTAAGGTGTTTAATTTATACTACTGGCAATGATAAGAAATCATAAACATTTGGTTCGCAGTTGTAAATAACTAGTTTATTCGTAATTTAATACGGTAACTACACTAAGAACCATTTAAGAGGGTTCGCATTTATAACTATGTAATTCAAAAATCAAAACAAGAGGGTGCACCAAATGACTGTTTAATGAATTTTTACTCCTAAAATTTTGCATTACAAAGTATACAGATTTTAGTATTTTTACCTACAAATCAATCATTTTCATATTTTAATCGAAATGGATTCGATCGTAACTAAGATGATGACTGAAATTCGTTCCCCGACTATCCTTAAAGATTAAAGTAACACGACATTCGTGTTCAAACATTGATTATGTTGATTATTTACATCATTCTAGTAAATTTTCTAGGTTTTATTTTTGTAATCAGGAACCGTCGACACTCAGATGTATGTTTTTTATTGTCATATCCAAAAATATGTTAACGATTGTGATACTTTGTGTATCGAACATACTTTGACTTTCGCGTATCTACATCTACACATAAAACATTGTCTTAGGTTTAGTACCTGTAAGGATAGTTGTAAGTGAAATGTTAAATAAAATAAATTAAAAAACCAATCTCAAAATGCGACGTTAATTTACAAAGGTGTTAAAAACTACATTCGATATAAAACGTTTTATACCCCTGGAATGTCACTTTAACATTGACTTTGTAATGTCATGTCATTGTCATAGATTGTTTACATTTTTGATCTCGAATTCCATGTCAGAGCTTATGTATTTAAGTATCTATAATAATATTAAAAATATTAAATTATTCATTCATTCCACGGAGTAAATGGAGATGGCAAGTAGGCGTTCCCGTGTCGCCGATACTATGATGCGGAGTTCATACTTCACGCGCACTTATGATTAGTACCTACGTGATTGGCCGTGTCAGAAATTTAACGTTCGAATCGCGAATAAAAGATCGGTTATTAAATGAACAATGCCGTATTGTGCTGTACTGAGCTGCAGGAATAACAGCAACAAAAAAAAATATTTCACATCGAGGTATTTCCTACCACCGGTAAGTATTATTTTGTATTTTGATT
This sequence comes from Thaumatotibia leucotreta, assembly GCA_025490895.1. Taxonomy (NCBI): domain Eukaryota; kingdom Metazoa; phylum Arthropoda; class Insecta; order Lepidoptera; family Tortricidae; genus Thaumatotibia; species Thaumatotibia leucotreta. The sequence goes on along the minus strand of JALPQI010000957.1, from coordinate 34,349 downwards.
CAATAAATACAAAAACATATTGCTTCGTCTATTATTTACGTACGTTTGTTATTCAAATTCAATTTTATTTGTCAGAGAATAGAGTTCATAATCTTTTGTTAAGATTGTATACATTTCTCTAGAACATTCGCTACTCTAAATATCAAACAAGGTTCGCTACTCACAGGCTGTCCAAAGTCGATATTTATATCGATAATGTTAATGTTATGATATATCAGCGTTAGATATTTAATTTTTAATTAGGGAATGTAATCAAGTAAAAAATGTATAGTTATAACTATACATTATGTATAGTTATAACTAGGGTTAGGAATTTCAGTGGTATTAGGTGAACAGGGAACAGTCAAGTGGAGTCGTTGCTCAAATTGTTTATGATTGATTGAATAATTAATTAATCAAAAGTAATACATAAATATATTCTTTTTAACAGGGTATCGACCATTTTAAGTATTAAATAATTTTATTGTATTCATATTTGACTACCTATGAAATGAAGTTAAATATTTTTTTATAATATAGCTTATGATTATTATACAGGGTTACTTTTTCACCAGTACAAAAAATCAACATACGTAATAGTAGTCCAAGTTACAGAATACTAGCATTTTTTGTTACCACCCCTTTAGAACAAAAACACTAAAATACCGATGCTTGAACTTATCCGCACACCTAACAAGAAAATTGGACGCATTACGCATTATCAATGTACATAACTAGCAAAACACACGAACTGGCAACTGTTTGTTTACAACGTCATCGCCCGCGGCATAACGGGTGGGAATAACGGTGCGGCGGCGTAATGTGCGCTGCGTATCAACTTATGATTATGACCTCCCAAATCTTCCTTCATACTTGCACTACAAGTACACTACAAGACAGCACGGGCTTAGGACCGTCAAAATAAAGAATTTTTCTGTGTGTGAAGTTTGTCGAATGTTTTAAATTATGTCTGGGAAACGTGATAAAATTACAAAGTAGGACAGAAACTTTCTTCATTGAGGCGTATTTAAAAATTTTAAATCAACTTTATGCACAATGATTGGAATCAAAAAAACATACCTAAGTAATGGAGTCCATTTCTCATACTAATTTATTAATTCACATACTTAAGCAAGTGTTCAAAATGTTGGCTGAAACACACTCTTGCCCGTTTTTGAATGTTTCCTTCGATATTTCCCAACACAAGTCTGTACTGTAGTTCTCACTTTTAAGTTTATCAAATGCACTTATTATTAGATTTTTTAAGTCTTTTAAATTTTGAGCCTACCCGCCGCAAAAACAGTCACCCACAAAAGCAGTCACACGGGGTCAAATCTGTTGACCTGGCTGGCCATGGCTATAACACTGGCATTTTCCAGGCGGGGCACATTTTCCCCAATGAGAAAATAACTACAAACCATTTCGTAGGAGCAATTTCCGACTGAAGGTAGTACGATGCGGCACGCGTGCACACACATACAGCAAGCGCGGGACTGACGTGACCTAGTCACCCAGATTAAGGTAACTGCTATGTTGCCAACTCGTGCGCCGACCGGCAGGTCGCTCACCCCTTTCCGCCGCCCTCTGCGTCCCGCACCCCGTTGACGTCTTGTCATTAGTAATCCCATCATTTTACATTTGCATGAAGGATAAATTAATAATAAATGAAAAAAAAAATATGTCAATTTTATTTGATAAATGTAATCTATTATCGATACCAAATACGTGGGAAAATTTATTGTACCGGTGAAAAAGTAACCCTGTATAATATTTATGGGCTTCGAGAAAACTAGAACCTTGAAAATGTAATAAATATATTTTCTCATTTATCAACATTTTTATTGAAAATTAATATTTTTCTAGATTCTCAAAAATAAAATTCATGTTATTTATTTAAATTAATTGATAAATCCAGCTTGAACTAAACACTATTTCGTTATTATTTTATAAGTGAATCATTTATTCAAGTAAAAAATGTTTGTAACATCGACTCCACTGATCTCTGTTCTATAAATGCCACCAAAATCCTAACCCTAGTTATAATTTATAACTATACATTTTTACTGAATATTAAGCGATAAATCGGATTTTAATACACTATTACTAACCGATATGCATTCCATACTTTACATACCTATATATTTTCTACATTTTCAGATTCCCAAAAGATGCTGAAATTAAAAATAAAAGGATCGAAGCTACTGGACAAGTCAATTGGTTTCCGCAAAAATAGTACAAATTCAGTACTAAATAATGCAATATGAATCGATCGAATTCAGAACCTGGTTCTAAATTGTTTTATCGTTATATACTTGTTGAAATGTTAAACAAGAATAATTATTAAAAGTTTTATTAAATTTACCATCTGGTCACCTGTTTTTTGTTTGATTACTACTGCTATTTACTATTTATATTAATTGCTACTACTATTTATATTGATTGTATGTGCTGCTTGTAAGTACGGACGGGACGGTAATCGCTTACGATCAAGTGATACGTCTGCTCGTTTGCCTCCAATTACATAAAAAAGAGTTAACAGAACTGCAAGTTACAAAGTAGTTCCACTTAAGCCTTTCTTGGTCTTCATCCTTAGGTCCACTTGTCCAAAATAGCAGTTTCCGCGAGAAAATGCTCCAGTTAGGTACTGAAGAAAACCCTCAAATCTCCATCAATGTGCCATTCAAATTTGAGGAGTTCCCTCAGTTCGTCATGTATTCCATCATTAGATCAGATTTAAATGAAAGCAGACTGCAGTGGAGGTTTATTCTTAAAAATAAATGAAGAATATTTTTAAATTGGTTGACAGAACTGCGAATAATAGAGCACTTCCTCTTATGCCATCTCTGGTTTTCCACTACCAGAACCACTTGTCCTAAATTGTGGCTTTCTCATGTAACTACTCAAGGTTCTTAAAAAAACACCGAAATCACCATACAAGTGCGTTTCGAAATTGAGGAGTTCCCTCAATTCCGCAAGGATCCCATCATTAGATCAGAACCAAAATCCAATAGGACCACCTCGCGAGTATACACTTTTGAACAAAGGACACATTGACCGGGTAATCGCGTAATACACATACAAAAAAAAACTAACAGACGAATTGAGAACCTCTTTATGAAGTCGGTTGACAAAGTTTTACTTTATTATTATTTGCTAGTCAGTAGAAACCGTAAAAAAATCGAACAGCCAATCAAAATTTTCAAATTTCCCGCCTTTAACGCTAATGAAATATCAATACTATTTAAATAATATAATAATAATAATAATAAGGAGCTACACGGGCTGTTCTACAAGGCCCTCACGGGACCTGACGTAGATCTGCTCGCGTCGGTGAACTGGCTACGATTCGGGGACCTCTTCGGAGAAACCGAGGGTTTTGCCTGTGCAATTGCTGACGAGGTTATCATGACGAATAACTACCGGAAATATATCCTGAAGGACGGTACGGTCGACATTTGTCGGGCATGCCGCCGTCCCGGTGAGTCACTCAGGCATATTATTTCCGGTTGTTCTCAGATTGTTAACACCGAGTACTTGCACAGACACAACCTCGTAGCCAGGATTATACACCAGCAGCTTGCTCTTCAATACGGCCTTGTGGGCTTCGAAGTGCCTTACTATAAGTACACACCTGCGGCAGTTCTCGAAAATGGTCGTGCCACGCTCTATTGGGATCGATCTATCATCACGGACAGGACTATTGTAGCCAATAAGCCTGATATCGTGCTGATAGATCGATCCCAACGCCGGGTAATGCTCATCGACATCACCATCCCCCATGACGAGAACCTCGTGAAGGCCGAGAAGGACAAAGCCAGTAAGTACCTTGACTTGGCTCACGAGGTAACCGACATGTGGGAGGTTGATTCGGCGATCATTGTGCCGATAGTTGTTTCTGCGAATGGTCTCATAGCGAAGAGTCTCGATCAATACCTCAAAAGGCTCTCGCTAGGTGGTTGGATCAAGGGTCAGATACAAAGGGCGGTAATCCTGGACACGGCGCGCATAGTCCGGCGGTTCCTCTCCCTGTAGCCCTAACCACCGGCAGCTTGGGCCCGCCCCGTTGCCGGCGGCACCCTAGGTTAGGTTTTTTATAATGTGTTTACTTGTTTTGTATTGTTTTTGTATGTTTTATTGTATCTTATTTTTATAACCATATTATAAATCACCTAACCTAAGAGTAAGAATAAATAAAGGACATAATAATAAAAAAAAAAAAAAAAAAAAAAAAAAAAACTTGACGCCGTCAAAGTCAAACGTGCTTTTATACACTCTTAAATATTTTTGATAAATAATGTATTTTACCGGCATTAACAAGACCATTTTTACCTTCCCGTCTCGGAAAATTTGCCCTTTCTATAGTAAATGTACATTCAAGGGTACAGATGACGATAACAATCAGATACACTCTGATTAGTGCCGACACGTAACTGTCAAATCAAAATACCACAAGAGATGTACACTCGCAGCAAAGCACGTAAGGATCAAGCGTCCCCACGAACCGCACGCCCAACACCTTCGTCCGCCTCGTCGACATCAATCTCCTCGAAATCTTCATCGGGTGATGATTACGCCACCGCGCCCGACATCAGCGGCTCGAGCAGCGACGAGCGCGGACCATCGCCGCCGCCGCCACGACCACCTGCGCGGCGAGGACGGCCACCGCTGCCGGCACGCTTGGGGCCCGCGGGACATACTGCCCCGCCCACGGCTCCCGCTGCCGGTGGTGTAGTGCGACGCATGACATGGTCTCAAGCTATGAATGAGAATGTCATGCGCGCCTACTACGGGGCTACAGAGGGAGAAACTAACCTATCCGCGTATCGTGTCCGGATGCTTCCTCTGTTTCAGGCCCTTGAACCAACCATTAATTAATTAATTAATTTATTTATTTATTTATTTAATCTTTATTGCACAAAAGAAAAACTTATAGTACAAAAGGCGAACTTAATGCCATACGGCATTCTCTACCAGTCAACCTTGAGGCAAAGCAGAAAGATTGTAGGCGGTGCATTAACAAAACATTAATAAAATTAAGTTAATGAAAACAAAGCCTAGTCTTAAAAACAAATAAAATACTAAGAATACTAAAATACACATATACATAATATTTATATGAATACATATATTATACATACATTAATAAATAATATATACTATATACCCAATAAAAGTAGTATTAAACATTATTTAACTTTTATCTACCAGCAAAGAAACCATGAACAGACTGTGACTGCACGATTAATGTGACTGCGCAGCGACTATCGGATCAAGTGCGAGTCATCCAACGATCAAAGCGGCTGGATGACTCGACACTTGATCGGCTTCGCCTGGAGGCTCTCCCTGTTCGCGCGACCCCTTCCTCGGCGCAGGACCCACCCGCCACGTCGCCGGACCCGGTGCCGGTACATGACTTGGCATCCGAGGCACTGCGGGTCGGTCCTGCTGCTGATGAGGACGATGCTGCGAACCTGAGTGTGAGTACTTCAGACAATGAGCAATTGAGGAGGACTCTGGAGGAAGCGATTATGCAGCATCGCTTCACACCCGACTCTAGGCCACGATTACCACGTTTGCCCATGAATAGGCGCAATCTAGCGTTGATGGGAGCCCTAAACGCTTTACTGGAGCCGTATATACGATCCAGTAAAGATTTGGATGATACGCACTCGATCATGTACTGCGGGGCCATTGCAGCGTGCCGTGTTGCTCGAGTCATGTTTCCGGACTCTGACCGTGCACCTAGGACCGCTGGGGGTGTCCCCGCATGGCAGGTGCGGATCAAGCGACGTATCGACTCGTTTAGGACTCTCATTGCAAAGCTGATCTGCTTCAGGGGGGGCAACAACCGCCCCCGAGTAATGCGTTTTGTGAACCAGGCGTTCGCGGGAACGGGTATTGCACCCCGCGACTACATGGCCAACCTCACAGAGCGCATCGACTTTCTGAAGCAGAAGGTTTATGCATGGGCAAACCGTATTCGCCGCTACAGAGAGCGTGTGAACCGATTCCAGCAGAATCGCCTTTTCCAGAGTGACCAAAGGAAGGTTTACCGAAAGTGGGAGGAAACCGACTACCGTGTGTCCGACGCGCGGTTGCCGGATGCTACTGCCATGAGTGATTTCTGGCGTAGTATCTGGTCAGCGCCCGTCGGACACACCGAGGGTGAATGGATGACCGTTGTCGAACGTGAATGCGAGACCATCGAACCTATGGGGGCAGTTACCATCAGCCCCGATGACGTAAGTTGTGCTATCCGCACGACTCAGAACTGGAAAAGTCCTGGGCCGGATGGATTGCACAACTTCTGGCTAAAATGGTTTCGATGCTCGCACTCACGATTGGCAACGCAATTCCAACAAGCCCTCGAGCTCGGTTCCCTGCCACCTTCTTTAACAACTGGTGTAACCTTCCTGCTCTACAAGTCCGGTAGTACCACGGAAGCGAAGAACTACCGACCCATCACGTGCTTGCCCACACTGTACAAGCTCCTTACATCCATTTTGAGAGTTAAAATTAACGCGCACATTGTTTCGAACAATGTTTTGGCTCCTGCTCAAAATGGATGTAGGGTTGGGTCCCGTGGTACTAAAGAGCTCCTCCTCATCGACATGACCATTTGCCAGCAAGTCCGGCGTAACAAAGGGGCCCTCTCCGCCGCTTGGATTGACTACAAGAAGGCCTATGTTTCGGTGCCTCATTCATGGTTGGAAAGGGTCTTGGAGCTGTATAAAGTTAATGCAACTTTAAGATCCTTTCTCGGCGCATGTATGAGGCAGTGGACCACAGTCCTTCGTCAACCAGGAGGAGGGGATGGCCCCTCTGGCCCCGCAGGACTTCATAAGGATCGAGCGAGGAATATTCCAGGGTGACAGTCTGAGTCCCTTGTGGTTCTGCCTAGCTCTGAATCCCCTCAGTACCCTGCTGAAGGATTCAGGACTAGGTTGCCAGCTTCGGAGAGAGGGTGAAGTCATTTCTCACCTTCTGTATATGGATGATCTCAAATTATTTGCGCCAAACAGCCAAGACTTGTTGGAACTACTGCGAACCACAGAAGTTTTCAGTAGTGCCATCAATATGGAATTTGGTGTCGATAAGTGTGCGGTTATGCATGTGCAGCGGGGGAAAGTAGTAAATTCAACAAATTTACAGCTTTCTGAGACAATGTCGTTCAGATCTATCTCGGAAGCAGAAACCTATAAATACCTTGGTATGTCACAGTCTTTGGGTATTGAAGATATGGGAATTAGACAGGCGGTGAAGGAGCGCTTTTTCAGCCGGCTCACAAAAGTACTTAACAGTCTTTTGTCAGGAGGCAACAAAGTGCGCGCCTTCAACGCCTGGGTAATACCCATACTCACATACTCCTTTGGCATACTAAGGTGGACTCAGACCGAGCTGGACGCCCTGGATCGAAGGGTCCGTACACTGCTTACCACACATCGAATGCTACACCCGCGCTCATCAGTTATGAGATTGTACATCCCGCGTAAATGTGGAGGCCGCGGCTTCTTAAATGCCAAAGACCTCCACAACCGCGAGGTGCACAATCTCAGAAACTATTTCCTTAACAATGAGTGCGGGATGCATCGTGATGTGGTGGCAGTAGACCGGAACCTCACGCCGCTCTCCTTGGCAAAAGAGAACTGGCGCAGACCTGTGGTACTAAGCACCGAGGACCGCAGGGCGGTATGGAAGAGCAAGGAGCTACACGGGCGGTTCTACAAGGCCCTCACGGGACCTGACGTAGATCTGCTCGCGTCGGTGAACTGGCTACGATTCGGGGACCTCTTCGGAGAAACCGAGGGTTTTGCCTGTGCAATTGCTGACGAGGTTATCATGACGAATAACTACCGGAAATATATCCTGAAGGACGGTACGGTCGACATTTGTCGGGCATGCCGCCGTCCCGGTGAGTCACTCAGGCATATTATTTCCGGTTGTTCTCAGATTGTTAACACCGATTACTTGCACAGACACAACCTCGTAGCCAGGATTGTACACCAGCAGCTTGCTCTTCAATACGGCCTTGTGGGCTTCGAAGTGCCTTACTATAAGTACACACCTGCGGCAGTTCTCGAAAATGGTCGTGCCACGCTCTATTGGGATCGATCTATCATCACGGACAGGACTATTGTAGCCAATAAGCCTGATATCGTGCTGATAGATCGATCGCAACGCCGGGCAATGCTCATCGACATCACGATCCCCCATGACGAGAACCTCGTGAAGGCCGAGAAGGACAAAGCCAGTAAGTACCTTGACTTGGCTCACGAGGTAACCGACATGTGGGAGGTTGATTCGGCGATCATTGTGCCGATAGTTGTTTCTGCGAATGGTCTCATAGCGAAGAGTCTCGATCAACACCTCAAGAGGCTCTCGCTAGGTGGTTTGGTCAAGGGTCAGATGCAGAAGGCGGTAATCCTGGACACGGCGCGCATAGTCCGGCGGTTCCTCTCCCTGTAGCCCTAACCACCGGCAGCTTGGGCCCGCCCCGCTGCCGGCGGCACCCTAGATTAGGTTTTTTATAATGTGTTACCCTCCATGTTAGCGACAGGATTCTAATGGTGGTATTGGACACTAAGCCAACTACTATACTTATCCAAGTGTATATGCCTACTTCCGCACACAAAAATGAAGAAATCGAAGACATGTATGAACATCTGGACGAACTGTTACGGTCTGCTAAGGATGAAGATAACGTGTTTATTATGGGAGATTTCAACGCGGTTGTAGGGAATATAATGGAAAGTGGTGTTACGGGGAGATGGGGCCTAGGCAATAAGAATGAAAGAGGAGAAAGACTTATTAGTTTCTGCAAACAATACAATATGTATATAACCAACACAATGTTTGAGATGCCGAAGCGAAGAATTTATACATGGAAAATGCCCGGAGATATAGCTAGATATCAAATAGACTACATTTTAGCGAAATCAAACATGAAAATAAACATCCGCTCCTCCCACGCGTACCCAGGCCCAAACATTGATAGCGACCATAATTTGGTAATGGCAAAATGTGAACTGGAGTTTCCTAAAAAACCAAAAAGCAAACCTAAAAGGCTAAGCAATATAAATGTGGCAAAACTAAAAGATCCAGAATACAGTAAAAAGTATAGTGAAGCAACAGATAGGAGTTTAGTGGAACTCTCAACACCGGAAGACAACTCGGAAGCAAAGTGGAAATCTATTACTCAAACAATAGAAAAGTCAGCATCTACTGTACTTGGTAAGACGAAGAGGGCTCATAGGAAAAATTGGATTACACAGGAAATTCTGGATTTAATACTGTTAAGAAATAAACACAGGGATGACAAAACCGGATGTCAAAAGTTGTACAAAAAGTATAGAAACAGAATTCAGACCCTATGTCTCCAACACAAAGAAACTTGGTTAGCCAGACAGTGCAGTAAAATAGATTTTTGCATGAATAGAGGATTACTGGAAAAGGGTTACAAACTAGTCAATACACTACATGAAAAGAAAAAGACAAAGAGTACGGTCATAAAGAATAAGGATGGCAACCTCCTGTACGAAAGCAAGGATGTTGTTGACAGATGGGTCGAATATCTAGAGGAATTATACGGAGGGAAAGACCTTAACGAGGACGTAATAGAGGAAGTATTCGAAGTACCAGAAGATCTAAAAGGCCCGGATATCCTTTGGAGGGAATTCGAAAGTGCGCTTGAGGCTTTGGCACACAATAAAGCACCAGGTAAAGATAATCTATCAGCTGAGCTGCTAAAAGGATGCGGACCAAAAACAAAGCGAAAACTTTTCGAGCTAACCACCAACATGTACAATACGGGACAGGTACCAGAAGAGTTCTCCACGAGTAAAACTATAACTATCCCCAAGAAAGCCAATGCCTCGGAATGTGGAAATTATCGTACAATAAGCCTGCTGTCACACGCTTCGAAGATTCTACTAAAAATCATCCAGAATAGGTTGTACTCAAAAGTCGAAGAAAATCTAAGTGACGACCAATTCGGGTTTAGAAAAAGCAGAGGAACACGAGAGGCTATTCTGGCAGTTCGTAATATCAACGAAAGGCGGCTTGACGTGCAGAAAAATACGTATATAAGCTTCATAGACCTCGAAAAGGCATTTGACAGTGTCGAATGGAATCAGCTGTTCAACCTCCTAAAGCGCAAAGGCATAGACTGGCGAGATAGACGTATAATTCTGGAACTTTACAGAAACCAACAGACCGAAGTAACTGTAAATAATATTACACAAACAGCTAAAATTAAAAGAGGGGTAAGACAAGGCTGCAGTCTATCACCATTGCTATTTAATTTATATATAGAGGAAGCAATGCAAGAAGTCAAGGAATTCACTAAAGGAGTTAGCTTTAATGGGAATGAAATAAACTGGATCAGATTTGCAGATGACATTGCCATGGTCGCTGAGACAGAGGAGGCACTGCAGTCTAACATACAAAAAATGGATGAAATTTTCCGGAAATTCAAACTTAAGATAAATATTAAGAAAACAAAAGTCATGGTTACTAACAAAGTACAGTCCCCTAAGGTAAATATTACACTCAACTCGGAACAATTAGAGCAAGTTAAGTCTTTCACATACCTAGGAAGCATACTTGAAGAAAAAGGCAGAAGCGAGAAAGAAATAAGGACTAGAATAGCAATGGCTAAAAAAGCTTTCACCGCAAATAGACACGTTTACAACAGCAAGATCCAATTAAATATTAGAAAAAGCCTCATCAAAACTTATATTTGGAGTATTGCCTTATACGGATGCGAAAGTTGGAACATCACAACCGAAGACCGCCAGCGACTGGAAGCGTTTGAGATGTGGTGTTGGCGCAGAATGCTCAAGATTAGTTGGACGGAAAGGCGTACTAACCAGGAAGTGCTTATAATGGCAAAGGAAAAAAGACACATAATATCGGTCATTGAAAACCGCAGAGCTAAATGCTTAGGCCACATACTCCGGCACAGTGGGATAAACATTACCATCTTAGAGGGAAGAATAGAGGCAACCAGAGGCAGAGGAAGGCCTAGAATACCATACATGGCTCAATTGAAGGAATGGTGCTGTAGCCATTCGTACCAAGATGTCAAGACGAAAGCCCAAAATAGGGCCGAATGGAGGATGCTGCAACGACAGGGGGCCAGGCCCCCTTAATTATGATGATGATAATGTGTTTACTTGTTTTGTATTGTTTTTGTATGTTTTATTGTATTTTATTTTTATAAACCTATTATAAATTACCTAATCTAAGATGAAGATGAAATAAAAGATAATAATAATAAATCATTTATTCCATTTCAATCTTAGTTGGTAAATACATAGTGGTCGAGTACTCCTATTAGGTATACAATACCTGTGTCAGGAGTCCTCGCTCTTCCAAATTACAATATAAAATTTATACTAAGATTAGGTAACCGAAATTCTTTTATTTTATTTAGTCTAATAATTACTAATAATTGATTAGAATATTACAATTTGAGATTAATTTAATTAAACATAAAAAATTAAGATCTGATAAATTTAAATTTAATCTTATAATTACTTGCTTACAATAATACAATTTGATATTAATTAAACAAAAATATTAAAGATATTTCCCATATTACAATATAAAAATCTATATTGATTAGGTAATTGATAAATATAAATTTAATTTTAATTTAATTTTACTTACAATAATACAATTTCACATTGATTTAATTTAACAATAAAGTTTAGTATATGCACCTTCATTAATTAATATATTATGTAAATTGTGTGTCTATGTGTGTGTGTGTGTATGTGTGACGCTATTAGTGTTCATTATTTAAATATTATATCCTCAGTAGCTGTATAGTCGAGGTCACTTATCCATTTCATAATGTTTTTTTTACATTCATATCTATTTAATGAGTATATATTTAAATCTTTATTTACCCTATTATAAATATTCGCAGATTGTGCCACGTATTGCCTTCGAGCGAAAGCTGATTTGCATCTAGGAACTGGTGCAACTCTGTGATTTCTTCTTTGAGCTATTAGTGCTTGGTCAAACGGTAAAGAGCTGTGAAGTTTTAAAATTGCAGAGGTTATATACAACTTACGCATACTAAGTACCTTACATTGTGAATACAGTTCTGTGGTGGGATATCGTAGTGGCTTAAAGTACATTGTTTTTAGTAAGTACCTCTGCCCTCTCTCCACTTCCAGGTATTTCGTTTTGTCTGCGCCTCCCCAGACTGGTATGCAGTACGACATTATTGATTGTGCTAGTGCAGTGTATATTTGTTGTAAAAGAGTTTTGTTCGCTACATGTCTTAGAATTTTGAATAACCATACAAGTTTTCTTATTCTGGAAGTTATATATTCAATGTGTTCATGCCAGCATAAACGTTGATCAATTATGATACCCAGGTATTTTGCTGATTTTACTTTACTAAGAGGTGTACACTGGCAAGTTGAGTTACTCAAATTTTTACATTCATGAATTCTTAAGTTTAGATTTTTCTGTGGTTGTGATCTGGAATTTTTAGAGAAACAAATATAGTTGCACTTTTCTTTATTTAATGTAAGTAGGTTAGATTTCAACCAGCGGCTGATCTTGAACAGGCCCCTCTCGGCAGCGCCAAAGGTCGATTCCCAGTTCTGTCCAGCAAACAAGACCACAGTGTCATCCGCATACAAGATCATATGGCCATCTTGGACTAGTTCTGCAGTCAAGTCGTTTATGTAGACAAGAAACAAGGTAGGGCCCAGGACGCTACCTTGTGGAACGCCAAAGGTCACTTCTGTGTCGCTGCTAAGGTAATTTCCTATCCTCACGCTTTGGGTACGATCCCGGAGGTAGTCAGCTAGTAGAGCCAGCGGCCTGCCCCTGATACCACAAAGTTCAAGCTTGCTTACAAGAGTGGGATGAGATACCGTGTCGAATGCCTTTTTTAAATCAAGGAAAACAGCGAGACATTTGTTTCCTTTGTCTGTTTCATTACATATTGTAGATGTTAGGTTTAAAATTGCATCTTCTGTTGATTTGTCTTGTCGAAAGCCGAATTGAAATTTTGAAATGAGGTTATATTTATTAAGATAGTTGGTTAGTCTTTTATTAAGTATTTTTTCTATAATTTTTGACATAGCTGTTAGTACCGAAATTGGCCTATAATTATTCGGATCTGTTTTCTCCCCACTCTTGTAGACCGGCGTGACGAGAGATTTTTTCAGTGGTTTGGGAAAAACACCTTGAGCAAAGCATAAATTCACGAGATGGCTAATCACAGGAGATAATATAATTGTTTTACAGGTTTTTAGGAATTTTGTAGGTATACCATCAATGCCAGGAGCGCTTTCAGATTTTAACGTCATTAAGATGTTCTCGACTTCCACGGGATCCGTTTCTACTAAAACAAATGAGTTAGAGTTAGTGTTACAATTACCACTGAGAGTGATAGGAGCAACGTTCGGGTTGGCAGAGATTTCTGTGGCTAGTCTTTTTCCAATGTTAGTAAAAAAAGAATTTACGTGGTTAACAGCCTCAAATGGATCAGATTTGTGTTTCAGCAGCTCGGAGTTGTCTGTTTTTACAGCTTTGTAATTTGTTATGGTTTTAATAGACGCCCAAAGAGCTTTTGAGTTTTTTTGTGTGTTTTCTAGTAGACTGCGGTCATGACTACGTTTAAGTTTTTTTATTAAATTGCCAATGAAGTTTCTATATCGTTTATATGTAACCCTCAGGACCTCATTTTCCGGGTCAGAACGGAGTTTCATCTGCATGTTGTTCCTGTTTTTGATACATCGCAGAATACCAGGAGTTATCCATGGTTTAATAGTCCTACGACTTCTAGGAATTTTTTTGACTATTTTAGTTTCGTTTAACGATTCTTTTAGTTTGGTTGTTAGTTCTTGTATAATGAAATCTGGATTGTTGCTAAAAAGTAGTGCGTTTATGTTTTTATTAATTAAAAGTTTGGCTGCTTCTTCTAAATCATTTTTTTCAATAGAGGTAGGGGTTATGATTTTATTAAAATTTAGAAATATGTCTAATAAAATAGTTTTGTGATCCGTTATCGTTGTGTTGAGGGCAGCTGCGTATGCTATTGTCGTTACTTTGGGTATTTTTATCATAATATGATCCAAGCACCTGTCTAATCTTGTCGGTTTTAGGAGACCAGGAAGAATACCGTGTAAACTGAGCATATTTAGGTATGTGTGTCTATTATTAAACTCGTACAACTGCTCGTGTTCTCGCGGTATCAAATTTATGTTTAAATCTCCCATAACTATTATTGTTCTCGCAGATTGGTGTTCTAGCTGGCCATTTAATGAATTTATGAAACTCGACGCGTCATTGTTGGAGGGCGATCTATATATACCTAGAATGATCGTATTCTGTAATGTGATACGCAGACACGAAGCGTGCTCAAGCTTTAGTTCCTCGATGGTAGCTTTTAAGCGCGTTTTTACAAATGCTACAACGCCATCGTTTTGATTCATATTATTGGAGGTCACCATGGAGGTATAGCCATCTAGCTGTGGGATTTGTTTTAAAGGATTAAGACGACATTCAGTGAATATTAAGATATCTGGTTCAAAATCTAGTTGAAAAAGAAAAATTTGGAAATCATTAAAATTCGTGTATATGCTTCGTATATTCTGCGATATGATGGTTAGGTTATTCTTACATACAGGTATATATTTACGAAGATCCTGAGGGTCACATTCGCACGATTGGGTCATTTCAAAACTGTCAATGTCATTTATAACGCTATACTGGCTAGACACTGTACAATAATAAAAATGAGTCCGTTTGTAGTAGTAAAATGTTATATGTCTGATTGGCAATAGTACTAGGGTAGCATATACTGTAGCAGGTGTGATTTGTTTGTGATAAGAAAGAATAGAGGTTATTTGGGTAAAGGTGTTGCGTTTTGTTGATACTAGGGTTACATAACATAAGCGTTGTATTAGAGTTTAAATATGGAATTATCGATAATGTAATAAATATCGATAATGTTTACGTATTGCCCTATGGAAAATAACAAAAAGTCACTCACTTACGACTTTTTGTGTTTTGGGGTTGTCCAGTCCATGTAGTCCTATTCTTATTTGTCGGCTACTCACAGGCGAGTAGAGATCTCGTATCACCAGTGTAACGTGACCTAGGATTCGTAATTATTTCTGCGTAATCGTAGATGTTAGATAAACTGGTTTTTTAGCCCATTACTCGCTCATTTTAATACAGTAGCGCCACCTTGTTTGGAGTAGCTGTATTACGTAGCTGTATTAGAAGATTTTGTAAGAGGAAGAAAAAGACGCAAGATGCATAACTTGAACATTCTAATTTAGACCCTGACAAAAACAATATACAGATGAATTTCATTGTGGGAATGATAACTGGTTGTTAACTTATGGGTATGGAAAACTGCTACCAATTAAAAACATTTTGTAATTGTATGCATGTATCTACGTAAAATGGGATTGTGTGAGTTTGACGACACCGGTTTTCATACTAAAAAGCTAGCATTTCACATCCACTAGTTTATTAATTCGTGATTCATTCTGTCTAAGAAATATTCTGTCAAGTATAAAGTTTAAACATAACTTACAAAAAATTTGCGTAACGCATACATCGTATAGATTACTATGCGAGCAAATTAAAGTAAGAAACAATTATTTCAATATACACGCAATCACTTTAGGGTATCGGCAAAATATTTTTTTTTCGATTCCAAAATTATTAGCGTAATAACACTTTCGTTATTTTCTCATCAAAAATAAACCGTGTAAGGGTCATTCCCTAAGTGCAAGGCCAGTTACCTTGTTTAAATTCGGTTGCTTACGTACATTACACTAATTCTTAGTAGGTAGCTGTGTAGATTTTTTTTCTAATTACTTTATTTTTTGGAGCTATTTTGATCCGGTACACCCTAAAAAAAAATAGGGTAAGGGGCATTTTTTTAAAGTTTGATTTTTTTTATATACACCATTCGAAAGAGCGCAAAATTCTGAACAAAACTGTATACTTAACTCATTATCGCCATTACCCTAATTGTCCCTTACCCTAATTGAACCTACGGTCGACGATTATGCATTACAGAGTCGTGGTTAGATGAAGACAAAAAAAAGTTACTTAATACTCATACTCGTAAAATAAATAAATAAATGATATTCGAAATATGTGCAGTTGAATTACCTAAGATGAATCTCCTAGTTATAAATATGTATTGGCCTAATAGCCAAAGACAAATCGAAGAATTTTACTCATGTTTAACTAAAGTTTAAAATTAATTACACTCAAATAAAAAACAAAAATATAATAATCGGAGGAGACATTAACGTAGACTTCCTCACGGAAAATAATGCAAAAAATAGACTTATGAACCTAATGTTATGTTGTAAAACTTATAAATTTCATCAAAGAGTCAGAGAACCCACCCGGGTCCCGCAAACTTCCTCAAAATGCATTGATTTAATATTTACCAATTTTAAAATGAACCAAACAAATCTAAAAGTTCGCGATTTCGGGTTTTCAGACCACAAAGCTACTCTGTCCACCTATACATGTACCACAGTTACAGAACTTTAATATTAACAAAAGAATTTGCAACACAGACAATATAAATAAGTTTACTAAAGAAATTGAGAAAATCCATTGGGACGATGTAATTACAGCAAATAAAAACATGAATGACAATTATAACGCATTCGAAAAAACACTAGTTCTAAATAAATGTATTCCAAAAAAAGAAATAAAAATAAAACTGAAATCTAAAACACCGTACTTAACATTAGGTCTAAGAACACCATGTCGAAATAAGAGAACTTTAAAAATTATAGTATCACAGTCAAAAAATAAAATTTCTCGAAACCACTATAAACAATACTTGAAAAATACTTAGAAAAGCTATTTATACATCAATGAAACTCAGTAATAAACAGAAGTTCGATAACTCACAAAATAAAGTAAAATCCATGTGACAAATACTAAAACAAGAAGCAAATAAAAATCCGCCCCAAACTAGGACAAACATCCAAATTAAAACAACAGGAAATAAATTATTAGACGACCCCAAACAAATAGCAAATACCTTCAACGATTTTTTCTCTTCCATCGGAAACTCGGACTCTATACCTACGACTAAAACACCGCTATCCAAACCAATCAGCAACTCATTCTTTCTGAATCCAGTTGAACCGGCAGAAATACAATCAATATTAAAAAACCTTAAAAATAAAACATCCTTCGGAATAGACAAAATCCCCCCCATATTAATTAAAAGCTGTTCAAACACTCTAACGTCTCTAACCATCCCTTATACAACATCAATAATTTTCGGAGGGTTCTTTTCCAGATGCACTAAAAGTATCTCTAATAAAACCCATTCATAAAAAAAACCGGCCAAGTGCGAGTCGGACTCACGCGCAAAGGGTTCCGTACCATTATCAATTTATTATTAAAAAAATACAGTTAAATCAACCTACCTCAAAAACTATAAGAGATAATTTAATCAAATCAAAAATCGTTGATAGAGTTTACTTATGTGCATAACATATATATTTTTTGGAATTTTATATCACGTAGTTTAAAAAATAGAGGGGGGAAACATTTTTCGGTCTTTGAGAGCTGATATCTCGAAAACGATTTGCTTAAATAAAAATAAGATTTATAAACCTTCATATCAATTTCAAAGACCTTTCTACATATTAATACCCCACATGCTTATATACAACAATTTTTTTTTTCTATCCCTCAGTTACATGTAAACAGGGCCCCCACCCCAATGGTTTTTTTTTACAATTTAGGATCATAATCCTGTAGCGGTTCATACAACACATATCCTTACCAAATTTCGTTACTGTAGCATTTATAGTTTCCGAGTAAATGGGCTGTGACAGACGGACAGACGGACAGATGGACATGACGAATCTATAAGGGTTCCGTTTTTGCCATTTTGGCTACGGAACCCTAAAAAGGAGACACGTCAGACGTTAATAACTATCGCCCAATAGCTCTTCTTCCTACTTCAGCAAAAATATTTGAAACCGCTATGATAAGTCGCCTCTACATTTTCTACGAAAAATTTAAAATCCTACACGAAAGTCAAAATGGTTTCAGAAAAGAATTCTCAACAACGCTAGTAATTCATAGTTACGTACAAGGCATACCGAGGGCCTTAGCGTCTATGGCAGACTATTTATGGTGTAATATTCGAGAAGCACCTTTTCTGATGACTCAATAGACCGATGCGAGACCGACATAGTCTACCGCAGGACTGACAAGGAAAGTTTGCGGAAATGGGCGCCGAAGCACCTTGGCGTCGCTTCTGTCGCTTATCAGCGAGTGCAGCAAACCATGTCTCATCAGAAATTTTGCGACCCTCCACAATACACTTGCGACCTTCTCCCAGTGCCGGTAGTCAATACGAAAGGCAATCATGTCCCTCTTTGCGCAGTCTTTAAAGCGAAGCAATGGCCTTCCTACGCTACGCTTTGCATTCGCAACAGCACCAAGAAGAACACTACGAGGTAGTCAAGAGGGTTCCATCCTGTGCACATGCCCTAACCAACGCAGACGTCTCTGCTTAAGAAATGCGGTTAAGCTAGGCAGCTGTGCAATTTCAAGGATCCTCTCGTTTGTCACCCGGTCTTGCCATGATATACCCAAGATCTTACGAAGGCACCGCATGTAAAAGGAGTTTAACCTGCGTTCTACTTTTGCGTACGTCGTCCAGGTTTCAGCTCCATACAAGAGTATGCTTAAAATAGAAGCTTGAAAGACCAACACCTTTGTCTTTGATGTTAGGTGCTTGTTTTGCCATACTCTTCCCGAACATGGTCGCCGCTTTACCGATACGAATGTCGACCTCCGCATCGAGCGAGAGGTTGTTCGTTACGGTCGACCCTAGGTAGCAAAATCTGTCAACTACCTCTAACAGCGCGCCATCGAGTGTAATGACTGGGACTATGGAGGTTCCTTGTGCTAGCACAACGGTTTTTCTCGTATTTATGGTCATGGCAAAAAGGGAGCATGCCTGCGAGAATTGACTTACCATTAACTAAAGGTCGCATTCAGAGTGAGCAACAAAGGTCGCATCGTCAGCATAAAGAAGGCTGTCAACGAAAAGATCCACACGGTTATTTTTCGACTTGAGAAGGGAGATGTTAAACATCTTTCCGTCGTCCCTCGTGTGCAGATGGATGCCCTGTTTGTTTTCGCCAAAAGCGGTACGTAAAATAAGCGAAAAGTAAATCCTAAACAGGGTAGGGGCCAAGACGCAGCCCTGTCGCACTCCCCTAGAAACAACGAACAGGTCAAAGTCAAAGTCAAAGTCAAAGTCAAACTATTCTTTATTCAAGTAAGCTTATTAATAAGCACTTTCGAATCGTCTGACATGAGAGAAAAAAATCTACTACTGGTTCAAACCCTACGCCGTTCCTGAGAAGAACCAGTAAGAAACTCAGGTCGACTTATTTTTTCAAAACAGTATAATAATACATCTTATTAAAATAACATGCATTAAAGAATGTATTACATAAAAAAAAAAAAAAGATTATTATAGACATTTTTATAAAGACAGAAATAAATAAAGGACCATAATATTAAACAAAAATAATTATTATTGTACAAGTTCGCAACATTATTAAGTATCTATATCTAATACTACTAGAGATGTAAAGGTCCTCTAGTTGTCAGAATAAAGAGATATTAAGATTTAGAGATGTAAAAGGTCTCGTCATGATTTTAACAATAATAATAAAATAGAAAATTAACAATTTAGTGACAATCACAAAGCAACTATTCTTATTATTTAAAAGACAACAGCCAATACCTATTTAAATATGACATCACAGTAAAATAAACTCTAATATTAAATTAAACTAGAGATGTTTATTCTCTAATGTCAATAATACATAATTTTGGAGATGTAAAGTGTCCCCAATGTCAGTTAATAAATAATAATAATAATGATTTGGAGGTGTAAAGAATCTCCAAATGTCAATAAAAAGTAAATAAAAAGGTATATGAAACAAATGTTTCATGTCAGAAGACAGTTAAACTAAAAGTCTTGTGAACTAATGCTACAGAATACATAATTATTATGTATCCAATAAGTCAAAATTTTGCTATAGGTATAAGGAGATAAATGGGCTCCATGGTGAAATAAATATTAAGTGTGGAGATGTAAAAGGTCTCCACGGTCAAAGAAATTAAATGCTAAGAATAATAAATAAAATTAATAATTTTGGAGGTGTAAAGGCTCTCCAAACGTCAAAAAAAAAAAAATTAAAAAAAAAAATAATAATAATAATAAAGAGGCTGTTAAGCTAACAGTCTTATAAACTAAGTCTACAAAATACATAACTAATATGTATTCAAGTCAATGTCATGTAAATCTAAGACAGCTCTTGAGACTGAAGACACGGCCATGGTTCCTCGTCATTCAAGTAATCGTCAACTTTATAATAACCCTTTTTGAGAAGACCATTTTTGATGTACATTTTGAATGAATTATAGGGCAGTTCCCATGCCTCTAAGGGTACTTTGTTGAAAAAGGTAACACAGTTTCCAACAAACGACTTTTTTACTTTCTGTAGACGAAACTTGGTAACCAATAACTTATGCTTGTTCCGTGTGTTGCGGCTGTGAATGTCAGAAAGCTTTTTAAAGGATTTAATATTCTTATGTGTGTACATTATCACATCCAGTATGTATTGTGAAGCTACTGTGAGAAAGGTCAGATGACTCACCGTTAAACACTACTGTGCCCTTCATACTTTCGTGGAAAGATTCTAGAAGTCGCAGAAGCTTAGGTGGACCACCAAATGCTCTCGAGTGCTGTGTACAAACCCTCCCTGCTGACAGTGTCGAATGCCTTATTAAGGTCAACGAAAGCCACAAACAAGGGGGTCTTCTACTCACGACACTTCTCCTGTATTTGGCGAAGTGTGAAAATCATGTCTACTGTGGAACGCTCGGAGCGAAAGCCACACTGTGCCTCAGGGTAAATGCGCTCTGCAAGCTTTTGGAGTCTTGATAGAATGACTTGCCCAAAAAGCTTGCCAACAATGCTCAAAACGGAGATGCCACGGTAATTGTTGCATTCGCCGCGATCAGCTTTGCCCTTGTATAGCGTAATGATATTTGCGTCACGCATATCCTGAGGCACATCTCCCGCTTCCCAGCATTTGCACAGCAGATTGTACACTATAGGCCTCACGCACTCACCATCTGCCATCACCGCCGGGACTCCTACCAAGCCTACTGACAGCCTTAGCAAACTCATCTACAGACGGTAGATCGTCTAACTCGGTCATAACATCCAGTTTGGGCATACTACGTATAGCCTCCGGATGTCGACTGGACTCGAGTAAAGACCTTTGTAATGCTCGACCCAACGGTCAAGTTGCCTGTTATTATCTAAAATGATAGCACCGCTCGCGTCTTTGAAAAGGGCTGTCTTCTCGACTTGGGGTCCGAGTACCCGTTTTATGCCTTCATATACACCAGTCATGAGCCCCCGGTCGGCACACCATTGCATGGTGCGTACAAGTTCAGACCAGTACAAGTTGGTGAAGTACCTTACACTACGCTGAAATGCAGATTTAGAACTTTGCATATTCATATTCTTCGTGACCAAACTGGGATTCATGCGGTGCTTGAGGGCGGCTTCACGCTTGGCATCTAATAGAGGCTGCAAATGTTTGATATTAGCCGAGACTTGATTGATTAACTGAGACTTGGTCTCAGCAAAAACAAAAACCTCAGTGGCGCTAACCTCCGCAGCTTTTTAACACCTTCCCACTCCACGCTTATAAAGGCTGTCCCAGAAGTAAAGAGACAAATTTAAAAACTCCAACTATTTGAAAATATATTTATTTTTTTAAGAAAAATAACTGTCATGGCCACCGTATGCCTCAAATCTGTAAAATTTAGCGGGAAATAAGATTGTATTCTTAAAATTTTAATAATGAAAAGAGCTGATCACGAAGTATTTGCTAAAAGGTGCGGTTAAACTAAAAGAGCATTCGCTGTTCTAACCTCCCACTCTACGAAATTCGATCGGTACACAAAACGTGATTGGTTGATTTCTTAGAACGGGCGCTAAAACAGCGAATGCTCTTTTAGTATAACCGCACCCAAAGAGTTGTTCAGAATTATGAATGTTATGGAAAAACGGACACGATATGTAAATTTTTCCAAAGGGAGTAAGGAGAACTACTTTGTATCGAATTATAAAGCGTTTTGAAGAGTCGCATGAATACATTTTCAAGAAGATTCTGGGAAAAAAATGTACTATTTCCGTAGCTATGAACATAAATTAAGTAAAAAATGTGTATGAACGGAATCCTTCGATGTCTGTTAGAGCTGCTGCGGATAAATCGAAAATATCGAAGTCAATTATAGCTTGTATTAAAACATGCGACCTAAAGCTTAAAGCATTTGCAAAACTGTTAGCTCCTAAGGACTTTAAGGACCAGGAAGTGCGAGCTTAAAGAGGATGCCGAAGAGCGTATGAAAAAACACTGAATAAAGTTCTCATAATTGATGATGAGACTTATGTGACCGTGGACCCGACGGATAATCCTGGGAAGCAATACTACCATGCGACTTGATGGGACTCCGTAGATTATTGGCAAAAAATTGTAGCAAAGGTCAAATTTTTCAAAAAATATCTCGTTTGGCAAGTCATAGACCAAAATGGCAATACGTCTTAACCATATATAATTGCACAGGCTCTATGAACGCACGTATTTATTTGAGAGAATGTATGATATTGATAATGCGATAAATTTCGTTCATAGATAAGCATTACCAGAGGCAAGAAATTATATTCTGGCCGGATATGTCAATACGCTACGGAAGTCACTCAACATCTACAGGCTGCAGGTATAAATTTTATACAAAAACATAACAACGCCCCAAATGTTCCCCAAGCTCCAGATATTGAAGTTTATTGACCTTTATGTAAACAAGAATATAAAAAACAAACAGAAAAACCCAAATCGTTGACTGTATTTAAGCATAGATGGACTAGATTGGCTAAAATTGTGGCAGCTAGGTCTCGAAAAGCTGTAATGAGACGAGTAGCAATCAACCTTAGAAAAATTGCCTACAGAGGCTTTGCCCAAGCAAATTTAATATAAAGTAGCAAATAAAATTAAATTCATAATGTAACTAAATGTAAATAGTAGTGCTTTGTAAGATTTTTTTATTAAATATTTTCATTAGAATTTTGTCTCTTTTCTGGGACAGCCCATAGGTGTATTAATTTGTATTCCAGGTATCCAGCTCAGTTTTCACCAAACACTCAAACATACGGCATTTTTCGCCGTCCCTAGTTGGGTGGGTCAATGCCGAGCAAATTCGGAGGTAGATGTGAAAAAACTGAGTGATTCACTTAAAATCGGGCGTTGGCTGCAACGCGTGTGCGTCTCGCACATTTTATATTCCTAAATCGGTATTTCGGTGAAATTTGTGGAAAAACAGTTGATATTTAGTGCCTCCTGAGCTCCCAAGGTCGAGGAAGTGCTGGCCAGCTGAAGAAAGACCTGAATCTTCGTGTGTCACAGCCGTCTGCTCAGGTTAGTGCCTATCCCATATTTACTGAGTGCAATGCCTGTACCTAAGTTTTAATGTGTTAGGAAACCTAGGACCAGCTGAGCTTGTCGAAGGGTTCAGGCGGGAACATAAATGTTGGTCCTTCGAACCGGATTAGGTTTTCATTATAAGGCGTATTAGCTTAGGGCAGCCATATTGTAACGGTAAATTCTTTGTTCGGCGTTAGCTTTCGCCTTTTTATAATTTGGTTCAGTTTAACGGTTTAAATTAGGTTTCGGTTTCGGTAAAAATGGCAAAGGTTTTCGAAAGTAAATTTAAAATCAAGTATGATTGGTTTAAAAATAGTTTGCAAATTATAAATAGCAAAAGTTATACTTCATCGGTAATGTCGGCACGGTTGCGTAAGCTAGAGGAATATTTTAACGGATTGACGGAAGCGTATGAAAATATATTATGCGGGGGTCTGAGCGAGGAGGTAGTCGCTAGCTATGATGATAAGTATAAAGAGGCCACGGATGCCTACAACCAGCTGGATGCGCTGGCCGCGGCCTATCCGCACTTGGATGGTACCCACTGGCCCACGGAAAGTGTTGCGTCATCACGGCTTCCTCGGATTAATTTAACGTCATTTGACGGTGACGTATTTTCATGGACGAGCTTTATTATTTACCTCGCTAGTGTTATTCCGCCGAGATATATCGAAAACGGAAAAATTCCATTATTTATTTTCAAATTTAGAAAAGGAACCCCAAACGCTTATAAGGCACCTGCCAATGATAGATAGTTCCTTAGATACGGCAATGGATATATTGAAGGGTCGTTATGAAAATAAGCGATTACAAGCGGATTCATATATCTCTCGGATTTTACATTTACCGGTTCTTAACAAATGCTTGGGCCTAAGGACTAAAATCTTAAATCCATTATTAGAATCGACGCGGGCACTTAGCAATATCGGACTACCGGTAGAACAATGGAGCTATATGCTATTACACATCAGCTTGACAAAACTGCCTTTAGATATTAAAACGCGGTTTGAACAAAAATACGGCGGTAATAACTTGGAGTTGCCCACTTTTGATCAGTTAATGGATTTTTTACAAAACGAGTGCAGATTAATAGACACGGCTTCGGCGGAACCTGTACTCCCTAGTCCCGATTATGTACGCAAACCCGCGCGCACGGTACATAATAATGTGTCGAAACGTAACAATCATGTTAAGTCGGAATGGTCGAATACGCGCTATAACAATTCGGGTAAGGTTATTACTACCTGCGCTTATTGTCAATTATCGAGCCATAACATAAGTAATTGTTACAAGTTTGCAGATATTTCTAATCACAATCGTAAGGATTGGGTCAAAAACAACGGTTTGTGTTTCCGATGCTTTGGAAATCATGCGGCGGCTACATGTACGCGTCAGGTACCCTGTAATAGGTGCGGTAACATCGGTCACCATAAGTTACTCTGTACAATGTCGGTTGCGCGCTTAGACTCGTCCGCAGATAACGAGCAACGTTCGCGGCATGCAATGGCTGTTTCACAACGCACAGATAACGGCGGTCGGCGTTCGCCAATCGTGCGCGACAATGGGGTTGATAACCGTATGCGCAAATTGATGAGTAGTTATGAATATGAAAACTTATCTAGTAACATAAATGAGCGAAATGAACGGCGGAGATCGGAATCGGAAAAACGGGAGTCGGGCCCTTCAAATTCTAGGGAAATGCGGGGTTCAATGATTTATCGCGACTCGCGATCTCAGCCTAGTGGTCAACTATAGCAATTACAGAGTAGTAATGTCGCCTCGGTTCCTCAATTAGTGAAACATGTTATACTGCCTACAGTTGTTGTAGAAGTTAAATCGGCTACTGGAAATTTCGTTCAAACTTTGGCTCTTTTGGATTTGGGAAGTCAAACTACGTTAGTACGAAGTGACTTAGTAAGTTATTTAGGATTAAGGCGACATTACAGTAATACACCTCTTACGGTTGTCGGCGAGCTGCCGTGCAATGACGGCACTCATATTGTTGAGTTTCATTTTAAATCGGATAAATCGGGTAAATGTTTATTATCGGCTACGGCGGTTATATTAAAAAAACTTACGACTTATTTGGCGGAACGGTTACGATTTTTATCGGCAAAAATTAAACTCTCGGGCGGTGATCATAATATGAAACATATTGACATAATTTTCGGATGTGACATTTTGGGACAAATCTTGACGGGTGAAATAGTGGTTCTGGGTTCCGGAGGTCCCTATGCTTTAGGTACAATTTTTGATTTCGCGGTTTTCGGTCCGGTGCGGTCGGCGTACCTATGATACGGAATCGACTGTCAATAATAATTATGTCGGACTTACGCTTATTCAAACGGTTGAAAGGTTCTGGCGGTGTGAGGAACCACCGGCGTCAGCTGTTATTAATCCGGCGGATTTAGACTGTGAAAGTTTGTTTACGACAACTACGTCGCGGGGTGTGGATGGTAAATATACTGTTCGGCTACCATTAATACCGGGTCATCAACGGCTGGGTGATTCTATGGAAATCGCATTACGGCGATTCCTAGCTATAGAACGTCGTATGAAACGGCAACCGGAATACCGGGATAAATATATTAAATTTATGTCTGAATATTTAGAACTCGGACACATGGCGGTTTCTAATTTCGATGTTGAGTCGAAGGAAGAACATTACTTTCTTGGACACCACGGGGTGTTCAAAAATTCAGGTGACAAAAAAATAAGGGTTGTTTTTGACGAAAGTGTCCAAACAACAACGGGCGCGTCATTAAATGACTGTTTATACTCGGGACCACGGTTACAAAGTGACATTACCCAAATTATAAACAACTTTCGTTTGCCACTTTTTGTTTTTACCACGGATGTAAAAATGATGTTTAGACAAACGTGGCTACATGCCGATGATCGGAAATATCAATTGGTGTTCTGGCTTCTGGCGGGCTTCACCTGACGAACCATTGCTTATTTACGAACTGACAACAAACACTTACGGTTAAAATCGAGTCCTTATGTCGCTATTCGGTGTTTGCATCAGTTAGCTAACGATGAACAGAACACGTACCCTCGTGCGTCTGAATTGCTACGGAATAATAGTTATGTTGATGACCTCAATGGAGGCGCTGACACATTAGAAGACGCGCTGTCTATACGGGATGAGCTTGTTTCGCTCATGAATACGGCCGGGTACGAATTACGGAAATGGGCATCTAATGAGCCAAGACTTTTAGATGGTTTACCGATAGATCATCTCGAGACTCCTCGTTCGTTTGATACCGATATGGACGGTTCTAGTTTTATTAAGGTTTTGGGGATTCAATGGGATCCAAAATATGACGTGTTTATTTATCAGTTAAGTCTACCAGACCCAGGAGTAGTTACGCGGCGAAGTATCTTATCGTTAGCGGCGCGGTTATACGACCCTCTAGGTTGGGTCTCTCCAGTGGTATTTAAAATTAAATTATTATTATTTATTACAGACTCTTCTCGGTACTTTCGATAATTCATGCAAGGTCGAATGGGACGCTCCTGTACCTGCAGATATTGAACAAAATTGGCAAACAATACTATCGGATTTGCCTAATTTGCGAAACATATCAATACCAAGGTGCTTAAAATTAGATCGTTGTGCCCAGTATGCTATTCACGGATTTTCTGACGGTTCCTCTCTCGGTTTTTCGGCGGCGGTTTATTTACGTTCGGTGAACGCAGACGGAACGGTTCTCGTGCGGCTACTCATGGCAAAATCCCGTTTAGCCCCATTGAGAACAAAACGGACTATTCCGAAAATGGAATTGAACGGCGCGGTTTTATTGACCACACTTATTAACCATCTCGCCTCCTCGCTAGAGCGCGATATTAGGTTAAGTGAGGTGGTTGCTTGGTGCGATAGCACAATAGTTTTAGCATGGATCAAAACTCCACCGCACAAACTACAGGTGTATGAAGGAAACAGAGTTTCACAAATAATAACGTCCAAGACGAGTATGAAATGGCGTCACGTTCCTAGTGAACTGAACTGCGCTGATGTCGCGTCTCGCGGTGCAACGGCGGCCGAATTGCTGCATCACCCGCTGTGGTGGGAACCGAGGTGGTTGAGTGATGCACCTACTCATTGGCCTAATGACTGTTCTGATCTCCCGGCGGATACATTACCTGGTCTAAGAACTATCACGGTCAATATTTCGACCTTATCGGATTCTGATTTTAACCTAGCTGACCGGTTCAGCTCGTTTGAGAAATTAATAAATGTCACGGCTTACATATTGCGGTTTATTCGGAATTGTAAGAACAAGGAAAAATGTAATAATATCCGTACATCGGTTTCGGAGCGTAGGGACGCTACTACGCACTTAATACGGCTGGTTCAAGATCAGCATTATAAAACGGAGATATCGTTATTACGGGAAAATAAACCCATAAAAAATTCATTAAGGCGGTTACACTTGTTTCTAGACGATAACAATTTAATTCGGGTCGGCGGCAGAATTGATGCCTCCGAACTGCCATATAACGCACGACATCCAATTTTATTACCTGGCAAACATCGGTTTACGGAATTATTAGTGACCTACTACCACAAAGTGTACTGCCATGTAGGGGCAAATACACTAGAATCTATTCTGTCATGGACATACTGGATAGTTAACGCTCGGCGAATCACGCGGAATATCACGTTCAAATGTATACCGTGTTATAAATCACATCCGCGACCGGTACAACCTTTCATGGCGGACTTACCCCCCGATCGGGTTAAATGCACTCGGGCATTTCTTGGCACGGCGACCGATTTTGGGGGTCCGTTCTATATAAAATCTAGTAATCTTCGGAACGCAAAAATACAAAAATGTTTCCTCTGTATTTTCGTTTGCTTGAGTACCAAGGCGGTTCACTTAGAAGTTGTTAGTCAATTGTCAGTGGAAGCTTTCGTAGCTGCACTCACGCGTTTTGTTTCTCGGCGAGGACTTCCAAATTTGCTAAGGTCAGATTGTGGTACGAATTACACGGGTACCAATAAATACTTAAAGGACTTGTATTCCTTTCTACGTCATAATCACCTTGAAATTGACAGGGAATGCGTCAAACGCGAAATTAGGTGGCTTTTCAATGCACCTTCCAGTCCAAATCACGGCGGTTTATTCGAAGCAGCGATTAAGTCTGCAAAAACTCACGCTAGGCGCGTGCTAGGTGAGACTCGGCTAAAATTCGAAGAACTTACTACGTTTTTCACGAAGGTCGAAGCCGTGATGAACTCCCGACCGTTGTGCCCTCTAAGTTCGGATCCGGCTGACTTAAATGTTTTAACACCGGGCAGTTTTTTAATTTGGGAACCTTTGGTAGCCCTCCCGGAATATCCGTTCACGGAAGTTAAAGAATCCCGTTTATCACGTTTTCAACGTATACAGAAGATGACTCAACATTTTTGGGGACGGTTTAAAAATGAGTATCTTCATACGCTTCAACAACGTTATAAGTGGACCTCATTTAGGGAACCCCCTAAGGTTAATGATTTGGTTTTAATAAAAGAAGATAACTTGGTTACTCTTCATTGGAAGCGCGGACGCATAGTTAAGTTATTGCCTGCGAAGGATGGGGTAATTCGCGTTGTGGAAGTAAAAACCCAGAACGGCGTCTTATTGAGACCCGTCTCTAAACTTTGTAGGCTACCTATAGAAACTTAGGAACCAAGGAGGCCTTGGTTAGGCGGGGGGATGTTCAGGCATTGTAATCTTTAAATATGAGGGTGGGTCAATGCCGAGCAAATTCGGAGGTAGATGTGAAAAAACTGAGTGATTCACTTAAAATCGGGCGTTGGCTGCAACGCGTGTGCGTCTCGCACATTTTATATTCCTAAATCGGTATTTCGGTGAAATTTGTGGAAAAACAGTTGATATTTAGTGCCTCCTGAGCTCCCAAGGTCGAGGAAGTGCTGGCCAGCTGAAGAAAGACCGGAATCTTCGTGTGTCACAGCCGTCTGCTCAGGTTAGTGCCTATCCCATATTTACTGAGTGCAATGCCTGTACCTAAGTTTTAATGTGTTAGGAAACCTAGGAACAGCTGAGCTTGTCGAAGGGTTCAGGCGGGAACACTAGTATTAGAAAGGTTCAACTTTCTCCTACCCGGCGTTTTGGACGAATGTATCCTCTTTTGAGTGATGGCTACTTTTGCTGCTACCAAGGAGTGGTCGGTATCGCAGTCAACGCTATGAAACGTGCGTGTGTGAAGGAAGTCGCGGAGAGGTGTAACTGATTCCAGTGGCCAGATCGCGGGTGTTTTCAGGAGACTTTTCGGGACTGACTGCCTTTAAAATATGTATTAGCTACGCATAGTTGGTAATCAGTGCAAAACTCTAGTAAGCGTTGGCCATTTTCGTTTATATTGCCAATCCCATGGTAACCAATACATCCAGGCCACGTGGAGTGATCCCGACCCACTCGGGCATTAAAGTCTCCCAAAATATAAAGACGGTCCGCACCAGAAACAGTTTTCACTGTTTCGGTTAGTTGGCTGTAAAATATGTCTGGAGTCGTCCGATGATGTTAAAGTCGGAGCATACGCAGCAACCAAACTAACATATCCGCTGCTGGAGCATTCCATGAAAACATCTACTTTATGTCGCTTACGACTCACTATGGTAGCTACCCTAATAAAGTATGCTAGCTTCTAGGAAACACTGTCAATCTAAAAGCCTAGATATGTTATTATTATACCGTAACTCAGCTTACTAATTTACGTTTGCATAAGTATTGAAAAGACAGTGTCGCTTACGACACGTTTTCATGGAATGCTCCTGCTGGTATTTAGTCTCAAGACCATTATATGTTCCGAAACGCCGCGCATAATAAACGAAATAAATACCAAAAAGTACGCCTTGGGGCTCTTGCTCGACATGAGCAAAGCCTATGATAGAGTCCGCCATGCAACTTTATTAGACAAATTATATAACACCGGAATTAGAGGTATAGCTCATCAATGGTTTAAGTCATACTTTTGCAATCGCACACAATACGTAGAAATCGAAACCACAAACTTTGAGACAGGCAAGATACAACACACCAGATCTGATAGAGTATTACAGACCGGCTCTATCCCGGAAGGAAGGGTTTTAGGGTGTACCTATTTTATTCCTTATATACATAAACGACTTACCAAACGTAATAGAAGACCGCAACGTCCTCTTTGCAGACGATTTTTCCGTTTTACTTTCCTGTTCCAACGACGACGAAGCACAAACTAAATTTAATTTAGCAATGGAAAAAATAGTAACCTGGCTAGACATCTATAACCTTAAACCTAACCTAGAAAAAACTAGAATAATTCAGTTTAAACCATATTAAATTCCCCATTACCAACCACTTACAGTTAGAGCGTTTGTGCACTACGCTGACTTTTACCGTCCGGTAGTCCGGTTTTTTACGGTCCGATATGCCACGCCATTATGTATATAGTAGCTTGTGCACTATACGTAATTTTGCCGTCCGACATTTTACTTTTCCCCATTCCGGTCCGAGATAACAGCTATGAAAAACGTGTTAATGCTTGTGCACTGCGTCCGGAATTGCACTGATTTTTACCGTCCCCGATAGTCCGATTTTACAAGCCAGATTCAGATTTTTCATGCTACTATGCCGCACCTCCGAGTAAAAAGACGGACAAGTGCACAAGCCAATCATGCGTTTTTTTCGTGCCATATCGGACCAATGGGATAAATTCGCCTTTGTACTTAATTTAGAAGTGATTATTTATCATATGATAAATATACATCATAAAATATCACAGCTACATAAGAGTTAAAAACATAATCTCTATATTTGTTAATATACAAGACAGCTCTAAAAAACACGCATCTTGATTATTTAACATAGAACCGGGAAAGAACCGGGACATTATCTTCAGTACCGGTCCTCTCGGTACCGGGAGTACCGGGAAATTACCGGTACTGAGAGAACCGGGAGCAGGCCCTAATCATATTATAATATTATGATTTGTTTTTTCTGGGATAAGTTCGCCTTTGTACTTCATTTAAAAGTGATTATTTATCATATGATAAATATACATCATAATATTATGATTTGTTTTTTCTGTACAATAAAGTGTTTTACTACTACTACTATTTTTTCCTATTTTTTGGACCCAAAAGTTAGAGATATATATTTTTTTATTTTGGAGCAGCTATATTATATCCGAAAATATTGACTTTAGGAAAAAGCTTTCTTTAACCATTATTCTTTTTAAGAAATCTATTCAATGATGCCCCACATTATAGGATTACAGCAAATAAAAAAATAATCGCCTCTTCACCAGTTGGGGAGGTACCCGAATAAAATTGTTTTTTTGTTTTTATTTAACTTATTTGTCGGCATGATCAATAAGATAAATAATTGCAGATTTCTAGTACTAACGGCCACTAAGCTATGCTGCGGACAGAACGGAGAGACGGATATGGCTGTAAGTATTGTTCATATATACCTACATAAATATATGAACAATAAATATAGATAAATATATGAACAATAAATACATACATGAATAACAACATATATACTAATACCGCACATGAAATAGTCAACACTCGTCTGCAAGCCACAACTTTCTCAGATTAGCTTTCAGCGACGCGACCGA
The DNA here is from genome assembly GCA_025490895.1 of Thaumatotibia leucotreta. Classification (NCBI taxonomy): domain Eukaryota; kingdom Metazoa; phylum Arthropoda; class Insecta; order Lepidoptera; family Tortricidae; genus Thaumatotibia; species Thaumatotibia leucotreta. The sequence goes on along the minus strand of JALPQI010000957.1, from coordinate 2,199 downwards.
CTCACACTGTCGAAGAGAAAGAGGCAAAGAATTCCATAACTTGACAGCGTAAACAGAGAAGGACTTATTAGGTGCATTCCACGAAAAAGTCCACCATTGTCCCGTACAAACACGGTTTTTCTCAAAATTGTGGGCTTATCGAAGTTCTCTTTCTTGACAAGAGGTGTCAAAAATTGCACAAAAATATGTATAATAACTGGTTTCGCAACTATGTAAAAATATTAAATACTTAAATGTATCTCTACCTCCTTGTCGGGTTATCATTATTGACCGCCAAGAAGAAAAGAAAATTATATATGTCATTCATCGACCGAAAACTCTAATGTCACAAATTTAATGAAGAAAAGCACATGCATGTAAAATATAAATAGAAATCCTTTAATAAACTACTTCAAGAAACCTATAATAAGTGCCGCTACCGTCTAGCTATAATGTTCACTCGATAAGGAAAAAAGGAACCAGTACATAAATTATAATTGGTAAGTTGCACCCCCATTTTTGGTCCTTCGAGCCGGATTTTTCCAAATTTATTAATTTATTTAATACATTATTCAACCTTGTTGCTCACTGAATGAGCGGTTCAAAACTATTTCGGTTTATTTAGATTTCGTATTTCTTAACAAATGTTCCGTCTTTATTTCAAATATTAATGTATGGTCAGTTTTCTAAGCTATTGATTATCGTGTGGGATTATTCATCGCGCTACCTTTTGCACAAATGCAAATAATTTATAATTGTCATTTTGTGTCATATTTTTTCACGGGACATTTTTGCATGTCATGTTGCTTATAATTCAGTGTATTTAAGTTAAAAATACATTGAACTGAACTGAACAGGTATGGGTAAGCTATTCCTAAAAGCCTCAGGTTTTCTTCAACTGTAATTAACGTTGATTCTTTATTTTGTGACTTAGTAGTAACATATCTTGTATAAAGGTATTATACAGGATATATGTAAGTTCTTCGACTTGCATTAAGTTACCATCCAAGTTGAACGTAATTTATAGTAATTGTGCAAATTAGGCATTTTTATTTTTACATTTTTTCGAGCTGTCATTATAACAGCGAACCATGTCATTTTGTCAGCCTCTGTAGCCTAGTTGGTAGTGACCCTACCTACGAAGCTGAAGGTTCCGGGTTCGAATCCCGGCGAGGGCATTCTTTGTGTATTTATTTATCACAAATGTTTGTTCCTTGGTCATGGCTGTGTATGTATCTAAGTATCTATACGTATCTATCTATTATATATATCGTCGCCTGGTACCCACAACACAAGCCTTAATTGAGCTTACCGTGGGACTGGGTTGATTTGTGTAAGATGTCCCAAGATATTTATTATTATTATTATTTATTTATTATTTATTACCATGGCAACGCCTAGTACTAAGTCTGAGGCGAGACTCAAACTCGCGGAAGCTAAACGTGCTCAATGTTTCATGCGCCTCCAAGGCATTTATGAGATGATCCTAAAGCTTAACAGCGACAAGAAGATTTTCTCGCAGTTCATCGCGCAAGCTCGATTGGTCGACCAACTGAGGAAAGAATTTATTGAGCTGATGGATGACGTCAATCTTCTGAACTTGGAGTTGGACCCAGAGTACATCGTGAACTATAGTGCAATGAGCGCATTTGAAGATATCTACTGCGTAATCAAATGTCAAATTTCAAAAAATGACGCACTTGCTTCGAGCTTCTCGACACCCCGGGAGTCAAGTCACTCATGTCACGACGACTCTATTAAAATTCCACGGATCGATCTGCTTTCGTTTGATGGAGATATTCAAAACTTTCCATTCTTTTATGAAACATTTAAGCGTGTTATACATGAGAATAAAAACTTACAGATTCTGAGCGTGTTCATAATTTATTTAGTCATTTGACAGGAAAGGCAAAGTCTATCCTGTGCGGGAGTTATACCTGCCGCAGAAAACTACAACACAGTTTGGGAAGCTTTAATCGCGAAATATGATGATAAATGCGCATTAGGTACGTCATATTTAAACCAGCTGTTTTCGATGAAGCCTGTTAATTTTCAACGGTCCTTCGGCATCTAATTTAGAAAAAACAATTGATTCTTTTGCTGCTACTATTTCAGCAATAAGGCAACTGAAGCTCGAGAACTTGAGTGATTTTATTTTCATTAATCTGGGTCTTAAGTTATTAGATTCAGATACAACAAAGAATTTCGAGATATCAATTT